>CM043020.1:2693812-3003664 GCA_023690525.1 Holotrichia oblita | reverse complement strand
AAGCTCTAGCAAAATATTTCAAATTTTCGTGGCCGTTTTTCCAGCCATCCAGAAGTGTTTTATCACTGCACGAAATTCGATTTTATCCATTTGCTTGCTACACAAAACACACTCTTAACCCTGCGTATATTGCGAGGGGCTCAGAAGCCCATTCATGTTTTTTAATCAAAGATATCTTCGCTGAAAATTAATATTTTTTGGAACGGTCTTGTGACTTTGACTCAGTTTTTTATTATTGCAAAAATCTTTTGAAATTTAGACTTATTTAAAAATACGGGGTCTACTTGCGCAAACTTCAGTTGAAACAGACTTTGTGTGCGAAAAGTTACTAATTCTTACATAATGTCGTGCGGATACAAAAGACCGCTTACTCGTCGTGAATTAGAAGAACAGAGATAAGCGGAGATGATGAGAAATTACTTGATGAAAATATCCTATACTCTGAAGAAGAGATGTCCGAAACATCAGAGAGTTCTTCTGACAACAAAACTTTTGCATCTGCAGTAACATTTACGGGCAGATCATCATTACGTATTTATACATCTAAAAGTAATTTAGAATGGTCTTCGGAGCCAGTACAACTACCTGGAGGAAGAGAACCAGCTAAAAATATAATCAAGCCGACTCCTGGACCTTCACGTTTTGCCAGAGGAATGTGAGATTCAATTGAGTCATCCTTTTTATTATATTTGCGTAAATCATTATTAGATATCATTTGCAAGTGGACAAATAAAGGCAAAACCTTGAAATCGAAGAATTGAAAGTGTTTATTGAGGTCCTGATCCTCATCGGCGTATTCAAGTCCCGAAATGAACCAGTGCAATTTTCAATCAAGCAATGAGTAGAAATCGATTCCAAGACTTACTACATTGTTTACGATTTGACGATGCTGCAGCACGAAGAGCTAAACAAAGAAATAACAAACTGCAACCAATTCAGGAGTGTTTTGATATCCGGAGTTTAGTTTCGAGAGAACCATACAATTCAGGATGGTGCATGACGATAGATGAACAAATTATAGACCCTTCTGAGGACGTTGTCCATTTTGACAATATATTCACTCAAAGCCCAAATATGATGGAACCTACAGTGAAAAGAAGACGGTGTTGTATATGTGTCCGCCATCGCTAGACAGAAAGAATAAAATTATTTGCATTGACTGTAAAAAGAACATATTATGTAAAGATCACTCTGTTGTAATGTGCCTGAAATTCTACAGCAAGTAAATGAGATATACAAAGAATTCAAATACATTTTACCTCAAAGTAGCCCTTGGAAATTATAATTATGTCTTAGCTTGTTACTTAAATTTTAATAGGAATTTTATTGGTTATGAGATGAGATATTTGAATGAAATGACAAATGTCAAAATAATAAAACGAACATTTTTAACTGAATGAAATATGTTTATTTCCAACAAACAAGCAAAATTTCATAAAAATTGTTCAAAGTGTCCACCACCTTGTTCGAAACATTTCTCACATCTTCTTCTAATGGAGGAAAAAACGTTTTGTAGTATCGCATTGTCAATTCCATTAATTCTTTCAGCAATTCTGATTTGAAGGTCTGCAAGATCAGGTATCTGTATTCGATAAATTGAGTTCTTTAAGAATGGCCATAAAAAGAAATCACATGGGGTAATGTCACAAGATCTTGGTGGAAATTCATGTTCAGTGTTTAAACTTATCAACCGATTTTGAAAAAATTGCTGCAGCATATTAATTGTTTCACCTGCTGCGTGTGCTCTAGCTCCGTTTTGTTGAAAGTAACCCTGTGTTATTTCTTCATCGTCAAGCTGTTCGATAAATGGCATAATAATTTCTTGTCGATACCTTTCTCCTGTTAAGGTTCCGTTAAAAAAAATAGGGCCAATAATTCTCCTTCGACTAATCGCACACCATACACCAATTTTCTGCGGATGAAGTGTGGTTTCAACAAAAAAATTATGTGGTTTCTCATTAGTCCACATCCTCATATTTTGTGAGTTAACATATCCATTCAGATAAAACCACGACTCATCGGAAAAAATGGTTTTGTCAAGAAGGTCATTATCAAAATTATTTAAGAACCACTGACTAAACGTTATTCTTCTGGGATAGTCGATTTCCTTGATTTCTTGATAATAGGTCATGCGATATGGAAATAAATGTAAGTCCTTTTTCAAAATTGTATGACATGTGCCAATTGATACACCCACTTGTTGTGATAATGCTCGTACGGAAGTTCTTGGTACATTATTAACTAGCTCTTCTGTACGTTTTTTCGTCCGACCTGCGCCTTCTTTCTGTTGAACACTCCCTGTTCCTCTGAAAACCATAATGGAATGTGTCATTGTGTGCCGAAAACTGTCATAATCAAAGATGAAGTTAGGGAACTCATTTCTAAATTCTTCTAAACAATCTTGAAGAGAATACTGCCATTGTCCGTCAATCTTACGTCCGTTTAGAAAATAAGATTCTACCATGAACGATTTGTGTTGTATAGTAAAAACCATGTTAAATCAATTTTAAATTACAAATCCATTTTTGTCAACTATGCATCTGTCAAATTGACAACTAATCCAAATTTAAATTATCAATAATCATACGTTTTTAAAGGAATGGCCATATACACTTCTAATAAAATTTTGTTGGCGTGTTTCTGCGCCATCTAGTGAAATGTGTTAAATTTAAAACAGACCATACTGGGGCACGAAAAGCTTGTTTATTATTGAAAATTGAATTTCTAACTTTTAAACTAAAAAACAAAGCGCTTTTATATAGTTTCTAAATATTGTCCTATATTTTCATTAAAAATATTTTTACAAAAATGTTATCTTCGTGGAACACGACGAAATAAAATTTCATTCCCTAACGCTTCTCGTGAAGTTTCAATTTGGATGATATATGTCACGTATACCTGTAATATCGAAACCGAAGGTTAGGTAATTTATAAAAATGATCTCAAAAGATATTCAAGTTTTAACAATCTCGGAAAGCCACTAAGGGGTACTATTAGAATGTAGGTCTAAACCATAACAGAATTTAATAACACATCTTGTATTTACCTATTAATTGGATGTTGTATACTGTACTCTCCTTGGCGAAGTATATTGTATCTGGTGTTATCGCCTTGAAGACATTAAACATTTCTTGTACTGCTTCAATTTGTATGGGATAATGCGATTTGAAAATAAAGTGTTACTGGTTTATGTCAAAACTAGTATGTCAGCTCTTGTCAATTTAATAGAAACGATAGTTTCATCCTTAAACGGTATTTAATACTACTATTTAAGGTTTAAACTAAACCATGTCCAACATAATCCTTCATACATACATACATAATCAAAGACCTCTTATACCCGAAGGTGTCGAGATGTAAAGTTCTCTTTATTTAGTTCCACAGATTCAACAAATTCACGCCACTCTATCCTGTTTCTGGCTAGGGCCTTCGCCTCGTTCCATGTTTGTCCTCTTTTTTTCAGAAGTTCATCCGTACTGCTGTTCCACGTTTTTCTGGGTCGTCCTCTCCGATTTTTCCCGATTTTCCTTACCTCCCATACCCGCTTCACCTGTCTAGTTTCATTCATTCTGATCAAGTGTCCCCACCATTACAGTTTCTTTTCTTCTACTTCAGTTCTTAATGATTTTGTTGTCAGCATCTGTCTAATGCTTCACTGGATTGCAGTCGTTTTGTCTGTCTTTCATCAAGTATCCAATTTTCTGCTTCATAGGTTAAGACTTGTAAGTATACTGCTTGATACACCGTCATTTTTGTTCTTGTTGTTATCTGTTTTTTATTCAAAAAGTTTTTTGTAGAGTGCATAATCCTTCAACTTATATTATATCTTCTCCAAGAATATCACAAAAATTACCATATTCTACTACCTAATACTTTTTTTAAAGACGCTTGTGACACAACATACAAAATCAGAATGACAATATAATGTCATAATGACACTCAATTTCGCGCTTTTCATATTTCAAATTTCAAAAAGCAATGCCAGCGACACCTGGTGAAATGTGTGAGTACCAAAACTTTGACGACAGTCATAGATAATATATACATTTCATTCTCTATAGATTGGACACTTCTAATAAAATTTTGTTGGCGTGTTTCTGCGCCATCTAGTGAAATGTGTTAAATTTAAAACAGACCATACTGGGGCACAAAAAGCTTGTTTATTATTGAAAATTGAATTTCTAACTTTTAAACTAAAAAACAAAGCGCTTTTATATAGTTTCTGAATATTGTCCTATATTTTCATTAAAAATATTTTTACAAAAATGTTATCTTCGTGGAACACGACGAAATAAAATTTCATTCCCTAACGCTTCTCGTGAAGTTTCAATTTGGATGATATATGTCACGTATACCTGTAATATCGAAACCGAAGGTTAGGTAATTTATAAAAATGATCTCAAAAGATATTCAAGTTTTAACAATCTCGGAAAGCCACTAAGGGGTACTATTAGAATGTAGGTTTAACCATAACAGAATTTAATAACACATCTTGTATTTACCTGTTAATTGGATGTTGTATACTGCACTCTCCTTGGCGAAGTATATTGTATCTGGTGTTATCGCCTTGAAGACGTTAAACATTTCTTGTACTGCTTCAATTTGTATGGGATAATGTGGTATGAAAATAAAGTGTCACTGCTTTATGTCAAAACTAGTATGTCAGCTCTTGTCAATTTAATAGAAACGATAGTTTCATCCTTAAGCGGCATTTAACACTACTATTTCAGGTTTAAACTAAACCACGTCCAACATAATCCTTTAAACATACATACATATTCAAAGACCTCTTATACGCGAAGGTGTCGAGGTGTAAAGTTCTCTTAATTTAGTTCCACAGATTCAACAAATTCACGCCACTCTTTCCTGTTTCTGGCTAGGGCCTTCGCCTCGTTCCACGTTTTCCTCTTTTTTTCAGAAGTTCATCCGTACTGCTGTTCCACGTTTTTCTGGGTCGTCCTCTCCGATTTTTCCCGATTTTCCTTACCTCCCATACCCGCTTCACCTGTCTAGTTTCATTCATTCTGATCAAGTGTCCCCACCATTTCAGTTTCTTTTCTTCTACTTCAGTTCTTAATGATTTTGTTGTCAGCATCTGTTTAATGTCACTGGATTGTAGTCGTTTTGTTTGTCTTTCATCAAGTATCCAATTTTTTGCTCCATAGGTTAAGACTTGTAAGTATACTGCTTGATACACCGTCATTTTTGTTCTTGTTGTTATCTCTTTTTTATTCAAAAAGTTTTTGTAGAGTGCATAATCCTTCAACTTATATTATATCTTCTCCAAGAATATCACAAAAATTACCATATTCTACTAATACTGTTTTTAAAGACGCTTGTGACACAACTTACAAAATCCGAATGACAATGCGAGTATAATGTCATAATGACACTCAATTTCGCGCTTTTCATATTTCAAATTTCAAAAAGCAATGCCAGCGACACCTGGTGAAATGTGTGAGTACCAAAACTGTGACGACAGTACACGGGACCTTCTGCCGTATCTATAGTACGTTAGTATTATATTATCTATGACGACAGTACACGGGACCTTCTGCCGTATCTATAGTACGTTAGTATTATATTATCTATGGGAATGGCCTACTAGAGGCAACGCTTATTTGAACGCTTTATACTTATCCAGTAATCCTCCATTCGATTCAATCAGTGATAAATGCTAAAAACAGACACAATTATGAAATTAATTACTGGCTTCTTAGGCCTAGCCGGTAGTTGGCAGGTTACAAAAGTATGGTGGTATATTGAGGGTTAAACAGCAACTATTAATAGTAGACGTCAGTTGTTATATACAGCACGTAATACAAATATTATTATATCGTACAATAAAAAGTATGTAATACATAGTTGCTATCTAGTACGATTTATTATAAAAGAAAAACTAAAAATTAAAACGTTCTGTTACCACTTGCGTTGATTTATTTTTACAACAATTAATAATAACAATAATAGAGAAATATTAGATTATCGTGAAACTTTGACGTTATCTGATGAACATCGATCATATCTTTGATTAATTATTTGTATTAGCATTATATTTCATTTACAAATACCTACATATAAATAAATATGTTCGTGTAACTATTAAGTATCACAGCTGCAATTAAATAAAAATAACATTATTCCCAAATAAATTTTTTTTGTTTGTACACCTTGTATTTGAAATATCTAGCTTGAGTAATTTTGATCAAATATTACATGAAATTGCGAATTGTGTAATAAGTTGTTTTCCCCCTACTAAAACCGAGATTTGATGTTCTATAATTTATAACTTACGGATAAGCTGCTGTTTCTAATCTAACCAGGTGGTTTTACGCATTAAAAATATCTGATTTGTTTGTAAAAATTATTTTAAGTGATCTCGTAAATAAGCTTTATCGTAAAAATTTGAGTATACTTTGATTAATACTAACAGATAAATAACGATATATTCGGTGTATAAAATTGTGTAGAGAATATGGTTCCAACAACATCTTTTGTAATTTTAGCTAACAATCAACAGACATGGAAAGTGAAACATTTTTTTATAATACTCAATATACAAAGCACCTCTACATTATCAACGTATTTGCGACTTCAAATCAGTACTGTACAAACATTTGAGTTTTACCACTGTACGTCTTCATGCGTTGCTTCTACAGTTTATTACTTTTTTTTTGTACGTTTCCCATTTCCTGTGCTCATTTTACTTGATTAATAGAGTCTGTCTGCTTATAAAGCTCCCTCTTGCATGTTTGATTACACAGTAGTATGTATACATATTGTAAGATTGTCTAAAATGTGCTATAATAGTCCGGTTTGTAAAAATTAAATTAAAATATGAACAGGTTAAGGTTATCATATCAGAAAAATTAAGCTCTCTAAACAAATATGTGGTAGATTGTCTAAATTTAATAGAACAGGATTTTTCTAATCAGAATTTCTATTTTTTCTTAAATAATAGAGCCACCCAATCAGAGTTTATAAAGAGAAAATTTATCCTATTATTTTTAAACAGATAGTATGGTGCCCTGTATCTGCTTGGCTTTGCTCTGTGCTTACGAATTTGGCTATCTCCTTTTTTCCCAGCTGGTGTTTAGGCAGCTAGTTTACTAGTGTTTGAATACCAGTTTTTCCGATATTATAGATTCGATGCCCTGAACATTTTTGATTATTTCGAAGACTTTCTCCGAGTTGTTCTAGTTACATGTATTGGTCTTCCTTAGCACGTCCAAGGAAAAAATTATGACTTTTTCGGCTAGATTTTAATGTAAAAATGTAAAAATGTAAATTAAAGCTGTCCTAAATGTCCTTAGCTTATCTCTCTTCTTCTGTGTCTTCGACTTAGGTCTTGTTGTAAATTTATTAAAGCAATGGTTTTGGCTGCCTTTAGAAAAATCTTTTATTAATCAAGTCTTTGGCTTGCTGTAAAAGAACTTCCGTTAAGAAGTTTTTCGTTTATAATTAAATGTTTTGCTGTGGAGCAAATTACAGTAAAATTATCATATTATTATTTATGGAGCATTTCCAGGTTTGAATAAAACTATATTTGCCAATTTGTACCTAGAATATATCCCACAAACTAAGTCGTTGCCTGCTTTTAATAAAGTTCATTTATAACAGTTTAAATGTTCAAAATAATCTTAAACGTATGAACAACCAATTCTTTTAAAAAATGAGCCATAAAAACTAGATCCACGTTTACAAAAAGCGCTTTAGCCCATTTTAAAACCTAATACTAAGAAGAGAAACTTATCTCACACTGTCAAAACAACAAATATAACCTGCTGATTTTGAGAAAAAATTCTCTGTTTTTGAGACATTCAAGATGGAAATCTTTATGTCTTTGTCATGTTTTTTTTTGCCTAAAAAGAAGATGATTCGAATTTAATTTCTTTGAACTTTTTATCTGCTTTCTAACACTTATTATCAATGCAAGTCACTTAAATCTGCATTTTAGCGTTTCTAATGAAAAAGAATTTAGGAGATCAAAATGTTAGCAAGAGTAAATGTTTTTTTTTGATTCGAGTTTAGTTGGTGATACCAAAAATTTTCCGATAAGACATATCTAAGATTTCAGAACTAACTGATTGGAGGTTGGTTTTCGTATTAAACAAAAAAGTTACTGTACAAAAAATTTTAAAATTACAGAATCATTCCAGGTCACTAAGAAGTTAAAGCAAGCTAAAAGGGAACTAAAATAACATGAACTGTTTCCTTGAGTACTGAACATGTTGATTCAGAATCTTCGCCTTGTATGGATTATCACAACCCTGAAGAATTTTTTGAAGCGTCAGAGAATTCTAATAAGAATAGAAATGAAGTTCTTGTTCATGCTATAGCACTTAATTCTTGGGTACTAAAGCATTTTGGTTGAATGATGACTGAAGCATATAATGATGATTGGAGAGTTATATTCATAAGATTTTCAAAAAGTGGAAGGACTTCGATACTGTACAGCAAGCTGATATTGTTATGGTATGTGTTCTCCTCCTCCTCCGATTTTTTGATCATATCCTATTCAGAATCCTCATTACATGTACTCGATTCCACCTCATTTTATAGGTACTTTATGAAAACCAGTAATGTACAAAATGGTACAGAACTAGAATAAAAAAGTGTTGTCTGTAGACCAAACATAAATAAGTATGTGTATTTTTCTTGCTTTACTAATCCTTTTAAATGCGCCATTTCACTTTTTTCTTGTTGAAGCGAACATCATCTTCAACAATTAACTGGTCAAGTTGTGGACCCCTCACAATGTCTGTGCACGATGTGCTGTTACTTAGGTAAGTAGGATTTCACGAGAACAATAGGATCATTCGACAAACTGCTACTTTTGCTGTACAAAGACATTTGGGATTTCCAGTAAAAATAAGGATAAAATTACCTATCCTAATTTACCTTCTGCCACTCCAGTCCAGTTCCTCCATCGGAAGTTTTGCCAGTACCAATTCCTATGGATGTTTCGAACCAAGAACATGTTGAAACCGAGATAGAAGAATACATTTCAGAATTGTCGGAGACAAATGAAGAATATTTGCCATCTCAAGAGGACACGCCTCATTTACTAAATCAATTGGAATTAAATGACCTAGTTCGAGATCTCAATTTATCAAAAACTCAGGCAGAAATATTAGGATCAAGACTGCAAGGAAAGATTGCACCAGAAAGAACTGTCACAGAATTTTTCAACTGAAGAAGGTCTTTCATTTTGCAAAATGTTGTCGGTTTAATGCGAGAATTAGGTTACAAACACCAACCGGAAGAATGGCGTATTTTTATAGATGCTTCTAAATTGAGTTTGAAAGCTGTCCTTCTACGTACAGGAAACATCTACCCCGTCATTCCTGTTGGTCATGCCGTGCTCATGAAGGAAACATATGATAATATGACACGTCTCCTTGATAAAATCAATTACAAAACCTATAAATGGTACATCAGTGCTGATCTTAAAGTAGTTGCAATTCTACTTGTTCTACAACTTGGATTCATAAAGTATTGCTGTTTCCTTTGTGAGTGGGATAGTCGAGCGAGACATTTGCACTATACTGTTAAGCAATGGCCAACCAGAATACAATATACTTCTGGAGAAAAGAACGTAGTCCATAATTCGTTGGTGAAGCCTCATTAAATACTTTTACCTCCATTACACATAAAATTAGGTCTGATGAAGAATTTCGTCAAAGCATTGGACAAAGAGGGAGCAGGATTTCGATACCTTAAACAAAAATTTTCTAATATATCTGAGGCAAAACTTAAAAAGGGGATTTTTATAGAACCCCAGATTAATCTATTACAACAGGATCGAGAATTTCACGTACTCTTGAGCCATTTAGAACGGACTGCTTGGGATGCATTTAAAAGTGTGACAAAGAATTTCTTAGGAAATAAAAAATCTGAAGATTACGAGGAAAATGTTAGTGAACTTGTTAGAAGTTACCAGGATGCATTAGGCTGTAATATGAGCCTTAAAATACATTTCTTGCATTCGCACCTGAACTTCTTTCCCCTGAATCTTGTCGATGTTAGTGACGAGCATGAATTTCATTTGTTTATAATACCAGACGTGATAGAGAGGGAGAGACGTGAAAATTTGTTGGTCTGTGTTATTTACACATTAACACTATTTGCATAGAAAGAGCTTGTTACCATGTAAAATATCTTTTACATGTTATACGATTGATTGTATTTTATTGTTCTAATTTCAAGATTTTTTAGCATTGGTAACACGTAAGAGAAAAGGACAACAATTTTGTTACATGATAATTAAAAATTGGTATCGTATATGTATGTTTTACAAATTCATATTCATTTAAGGTAATTTTTATACTAGGTTACATTGATCCTATTTTTTTATGGTTACCGAGTTCGTGCTTCGAATATTTAATTACTATTTATTGTTTCAAGGTGTTCATGCCCTCATGTATTAATTATATAGCTTAATGTGAATATACGCTTGTATAACTCTTGATAACTTCGTTGTAAATATGCAATATTATTAAACCCAATTTATCCCCTCCATTTCGCAATCGTTTTCTCTCGAGAACAAAATTATGGAACGATAATACAATTTTACAATATTTATCACCCGTATAAACCATTTCCACTTATCCGATTTTTTTTAAATAAGCTGATATTGAGGTTTATGCTCTAGAGGTTAAAGTTGCACGGGCTTCTCCGCTGAAGAGTTTCTCGTTAGTTAGTACCCTTCACCAGTAAGTGAATTGATAGCAGTTAGTGGGAATCCGGTCGTTTCTATAGGGAAGATTTCAGAGGTTTAATTCTGTGTTTGATGGAGAGGCAAATATATCAATTTTTTTACCCTCATTCACTTCAAGTTAAAATCTTATCGGATCTTTCCTTCGTTTAATAAAAAACCTTAGCAGTTTATCTTACATTTTTCTATATTATAATACTGGGTGAATATTGTCAGCGTCTTAAATTTTTGGAGGAATCAAAAGAGTGAAAACTACCAAGATGAGTAATGAATAGGGAAAAGCAATTTTCCTTTTTGTACAGTTAAGTTAATTGAACATTCTAGTATTTGTTACGTCAAGAATGGAAAAAATATCTGCACTATTGTTAACTAGGTATATTATCAAAACAAATAGTCAATCGCGTCTGTAAATGACAGTAAAAGCCATTATAATACTTGATAGGTACTTTCAAGTAACAATACAACATTATAGGCACCATTTATTATTTTTAATTATCAAAAGAGAATAGATCGTCTGGAAAGTTTAATGTGCGGAAACCATCTTAATAATATGAACTTTTCTTCCTCGGAGAATCTACATTATCTTGCAACTTCTTGTTACAAAGAAGATCTACTAATTTCCTATTTAATCTTCCAATTGCTGCAGTCTTAGAATTCAATAAAAGTAAGTAGGCAAGTAAGTATTTATTGTTACAAACATTACAATTATATCTACTATGGTAACAATTACCACAAAATTATCCTCAAACTCTGATTCAGTAGAATCAGAGGTAAATCATTTTAGCAAAGCTAACACATTATAATTGTTTTTCCTTACAATCGCAATTTTTAAATATTGATGCCAACATGTCTTCATGGTAATTTAAAGAGCAAGTTTTTATGTTTTTTTTTTGCAGATAAGAATGCAACTGCTTCAGCCCAACCATGAGTAGATCTACAACATAAAATTGTCAATCTTATTCTTCTAGATTCAGGACCACCTAACTGGTACTGATTTAAATTATTAATTAATAATAAATACTTTTTCCTTGCTGTCTATATCTGTCGACAGCAACTAATTAATCCTCCCACTCCTTACGAATTTTCGAATTTTCTATTATGCAATGTCTTCTATCAATGTTCTTGTATTTAGTTCTTCTAAGTTGTGAAGTTCAATTCAACAATTCATGTATTTCCATTAAATCATTGTAGATAGACATTTAATACAATTTGCTTGACATCCATAGATATGTAAATGTTGTCTTTGATTTTTATTACACATTTTGTTTCTGTCGTTAACATCCACGTCCACTGGAACATCTTCTCTTAAAGTAACTGCATCAGTACTATTTTCCCAAGATCTGAACATTGTAAATATTCGTCTGTGTTCAATAGTGCCAACCTGTAGAAATGAAATGAGCCATGATTTAATGGATCACTTTTCGACAGGTAAAATCGAGCCTTAACTACTTGTTTATCAACACACACTGAGACGAGTACAAATCGCTAAAATGTGTTAATACAATTTAATTTAAAAAAATCTTTATTGCTGTATAAAATGGGAGGGAGTACACTTATTCCATATTTATTCTAATTGCCCTATACCCTCAGGAAAAAATGGTTTTGGTAACCCCACAAAATATTCTTCAATAGCTTCTTTGACTAGTTCATCAGACACAAAACGCTTTCCTCTGAGATACTTTTTTAAATTTTTGAATAAGAAGAAATGTGACGGAGCTAGGTCGGAGCTATAAGGTGGATATGCCTTAACTCTATAAACCCACAGTCATTCATTATCTGCTGAAGTTTGTTTGCCTTATGAACCCAGCAATTGTCGTGCGTGTTATTCCCGTAGGCTTCTCCAGTTATGGTAGACCCTCTTGGCATATATTCAATAAGCAAGACTCCTTCAACATCCCAGAAAACAGTTGCCATCAGTTTTTTATCCAGAAAATTGTGTCTTAGGCTTTTTTGGTGGTGGAGAGCCCTTATGAACCCACTGCATGGATTCTTGTTTAGTAGGAGGGTCCCAATGATGTACCCAAGTCTCATCCCCGGTGATAATTCGAGGTAAAAATGTTTTGTCCCTTTCCAACTCGGCCAAATTTTCTTGAGAAACTTCTTTTCTGTACAGTTTTTGTTCAGGTCTAAGCAATCTAGCTATCCACCGTGTAGACACCTTCTTCATAACTAAATCGTCATGCAAAATTTTGAGGACACTTGCTTCGGATATACAGACTTCATTGGCATTGACAGAGATCTTTACACGCCAATCTTTCAGTACCAAATTTTCGACTTTTCGCCCAATGTCTTCAGTTCGAACTTCAACAGGTCATTGATCATGAATTGACTCACGGCCCCATTGAAAGAGTTTAGGCCAATATTTTACTTGAAAATGAGATTGTGCTGCTTTTGGACCATTGCCTTCTTTTGTCAGGAACTTTATTACGCTGCGATGTTCAACCTTAGTTTCACTCATTTTATCGAGAAATAGACCGTCTCAAATCTTTGTAAACAGCACAAACTAAACACAACTTAGCACAGGTGCTTCTAACGGTGACAGCAACTTTTCAATAATTTGTTTGATATCGTCACTCTTCTGTTTCCTAGCTAAGCTTATAACATAAAAACACGCCCTCGTAATTTAGACAATTTTGATGCATATTAATTTGTAAAATGTCTTTTTCGACATAGATGCCACCTCAGCTTGAACTGGGGAAGCTCTTCGTTATACAAACTAGAGAGAGTAGAAACATAACGAAACAATTAATCATCAAAGAAAGTTTTGAGTGAAGTGTCCATTTCCCGGACTTTATCGGAATTCTTTTAAGGGTATTGATTTTCCGGTCTAAAGCACCATCTCAGATTTCCATTAGACTATTTTTTGTTTGATCTTCTTTATTCGACAATTGTTCATTGTCATACTAGTTTTCAAAATCTTCACCCATAACGTTTCTACCAGCAGAAACTTGAATCTTCCCTTCGTCTCCTTGCATTTTGACATTTCTCTGTGGAGGACGTTTCAAATCTTCATTCCAATTTAATGGAAATATTCCACATTTATTAAAGCCAGAGTAAATGCTGATTGCAGTTTAGATTCAATAGTTTTTAGATGCCATTTAGGAAATATGAAAAATTATCCTTTGGAACCGTACAATGCGTGGAACCAGCCTCTATCTTCCACTTTGCCAGGCTGTTTTAAGAGACTGGATAAATACCACGTCAACAGGCTGGATCAAACGATTCCAACAGAAAAATTTGAAGTAATATTTTTGTCAATTAACTACTTTTTTGCTGGCACCAACCAGATGAGCTTCTATTATATCTGATACCTTCTGACATCTTTGGGGTTCCAATTATACAAGGTTTATAAACAGCGTATACATTTTGACGTATTACAAATGCGTTCTGGATAGCGACAGTCCCTTTCCGATACTACGTTTAAACCAAATCATCAATAAGGTTGGCTTGATTATTATTTTTCGATCTGATACCCATTGGGGCTTCAATTCTCCAAGATGTCTAGAGTTGAAGTAGCGCACATAATAGAAACACCTGATTTTTTTTGTACCCGAATCATCGATAAGGTTTGCTTGATCATAATTTTTTGTGTTTAATGGTGGCACATTTTATAATTCCATGGTTAAATTGTCAAATTAAGCATCGATAGTGATAGAATAGAAAGCAGATTCTTGTTCTCAATTGATTGATCATATCAGGGACATTATCTTCAAATTTAATACATCTTCCTCATTTTTAGTTAGAGCTATTTGTCGTACATGACGTACTATATCGATAAAGCACAGAAGAATTATTTCCTTCCACAAGTAATTCTGTCTTTCCTTGTAATTCCTTCAATTTTTCTCAAAGATCTAATTCCTGCTGTTGTTGTTTCTATCTAAAATCGTCGAAGACTCACAACTGTATACTAATGAAGGTCTTACTACTTTTTTATATATCTCTGTTTTTATTTCCTTTGATACTTCCTTTTTTACAAAAAATGTATCTTTCAGCATGTTATAAATTCTTCCTGTCTTTTCTATTCTCTCTGCTATTGCTTTATCTATCCTTCCATTTTCTTCTATATTACTGTGCTTAAATAATTAAAACTTTTAACTTGTTCTAGCTGTCTTCCCTCTAGGCATATTTTGTGTATCTTTTCCTTTCCTGCCATTATCATCGTTTTTGTTTTGCTTATGTTAATTTCCATGTTTATTTTTCTGAATTCCGATTGGTATATATTTAGATTCTGTTGCAAATTCTTTTCTGAGCCTGCTACTACAATCATGTCGTTTGGTGCATTCTCCAGCTACCGACTATCAGTTTCTCACATCTCTGTTTACAATATTTTATAACATCATCCATTAATATCGTGAATAGAAGTGGGCTAAGAACACAGCCCTGTTTTAATCCTATTTTTGTTTCAAATTCTGTTGATTCTTCGTTATGTGTTCTAACTTTATTTTTATTACATTTATACAGGGCCTTTATTGTATTGATAATATATCCTTCTATCCCCCTGTTTTCTAAAGCTTTCCAGATGTCTTCGTCGATAAAGCAGATATGTATTTATTTTCCTTTTTTCAGAAATTTCTCTCCTAGTTGTCTAACTATGAATATTAGATCTTGTGCACTTCTACCTCTTCTAAATCCATGCTGTTGTTCTTCTAGTGTTGGTTCTATTATATCCCTTAGTCTCTTTTCTAGTATCCTTGTTAGTACTTTTCCAGGTATACTAGTTAATGCAATTCCCCGATAGTTTGCGCATTTTTTTATTATTTGATAACTGCGAATAAAGTTTTGTGTCAAAAATATGCACATAATCTCAGCTTCCCTTCGATATCAGCCTCCAACAGCTAGTTTATACTACAATCAGCATTGCCAACAAAGTAAACGTTTGTGACATTATATCCTTAAATCTTAATAGCATTTTAAATATGTAGAAAAAGAAATCGATGATTAGTGGAACTCTTACAATCTTGTACAGTTGCACATTTTTCTATTACTCAGAAACCTATTTCTCCTTTGTTGAATACCTTCGATTGCCTAAATTTCCAATTATCAACACTTCACAAGTTCGATAACATTCTTAATAGTGTTTTGTTTGATAACAGTAGCTCAAGTTATTCTTTTATTTTTTCTAATCTATACACTCGAGTGTGTATCTTCCTTGATAAGACTAATTTTATTTTTATCTGTTTAATAGGAATATTATTCGAATCCTGACACTTCGATTCAGAAGGACACACAGACAAATTTAACCCGAACACAAACACCAATCAAGAATCTCTAGACTGACATTAAAGAAAGGTCAAACATTTTTCCACGGAAACATTTAAAACTAACGAAAACATAGCGTGTTTCTCATGTTATTATCGTCGGGAATATTGACCCTATTTAATTAATCATCGCTTAAAATAAAGGCATCGCAGTCTAGATCTTTGTTCGGATGTTAGTGCACAGTTTAGTAAACGTTTCAAAGGAGCAAGGTCCTGGCTCAAGGAAAAAAAATCAAAAACGAACCGTGACAATGAAATCACGTTTAGTTTCCACCATATAGCGATGTTGAACCGCCAGTATAACGTTCGCGTTTATTTAATTACATGCGACTCATTTATTTCGGATGGGTTCATATGTCAGTGTTAGCTTGATCAAGAGTATTGTTAGTATGTCATTGTTAAATTATTGAATTAAACTTGGTGCGTATGTATGTATGTACATATATATAAACGTGTAGGCGATGGAATCGGTTCTTCAATGAGAAAAAGCGACATGAATGGGGGTTTGATACGTTATTGATAGTTCTTTTTTTTCTGCGCTTTGACTTCCTAATCGTTGTTGTAATAATATTATCAATATTATAGGTACTGTATGTATGAAATTTCTTTATCGGGAAATAGCTACCAATATCATGATACAAATGTTATTGAAATTAACTATTGAGATATTTTCAAGTGGTTTTAAGTGGACGTATATAAATGTAATGTGAAAATTTTGTTCAGTTTCATGTCGGGAGTGCATTGTGTGATATTTAAACTAGATATAGCACCAGGTAAGTCATCTTTCTATTATAAAATTGGCGACGATTAAATACGGTTTGAAATGATTAAGTGCGTTAACCGCTACATCCGTTTATTTTTGTTAAACAGTTAAATACTATGATAGAATGTTTAATTAGTATCAAGAATACAAAAATACTTAAGTGTATACAAAGGAAAATTGACTGACATATCAAAGCTTACCCTAATATTACCCTGATATCGTTTTTCCATGTTCGCAGTATCTTGAAAAAAAAGTGAACTCTGACTCTAAATTTTTATAGTTTTCTAGCAAATTAGCTACGAGATCTTGATCGCCAGTTCTAAATCATTAATGGTACGTTCAAAATTTCCATTTTGGAAAAGCTTCCTTATTTGTGAAGCAAATAAACATTCCTTTGTGAACTTTTGCATCAAGTGGGTTTGAAAACTGGTCCCAATAGAATTACCAAATTTGAAACATGCCAAATTATTTTAACAAATCTGTACTCTAAGCAATTTTTGTTTGGGGATTAACAATATTGGAATCTATCTTGTTGAAAGTTTTCTCCTCTCTAATTAATTTAATGCTTTAGAAATTTTCAATTTTCAATTGATTGTTGCCTTCTATAATGAGAAACCAGCAATAATCTCCCATCATGACGGGGGTGGAATTACCCTGATACTGTTTTTCTATTTCTGCAATATCTTGATTGAAAAAAAATGAACTCTGACTTTCTAGCAAATTATCTTGATCGCCAGCTCTAAATCATTCATCGTAAGTTCAAAATTTTCATTTTGGAAATGCTTCCTAATTTGTGAAGCAACAAACATTCTTTTTCAAACTTTCGCATCACTTAGGTTTGAAAACTGGTCCCAGTAGAATCACCAAATTTGAAACATGCCAAATTATTTTAACAAATCTGTACTCAAAGCAATTTTTGTTTGGGGATTAACAATATTGGAAGCTATCTTGTTGAAACTTTCCTTCTCTCTAATTAATTTAATGCTTTAGAAATTTTCAAACTCCAATCGTCCAAGATAATTATTCTTGCACTACAGACGCCCTAAAATGTTAGCTCAATTAAAAACTGTCTTGTCGGTATGCAAAAAATCATAAATGATGCCACTTTTTCCTGCTAGGATGAAAATGTTTAGAGATATTTCTCCTTTTTGTGCTGATTGTTGCCTTCTCTAATGAGAAACCAGCAATAATCTCCCATCATGACGGGGGTGGAATTATCCTGATACCGTTTTTATATTTCTGCAATATCTTGATTGAAAAAAAAATGATATCTGACTTTCTAGCGAATTATCTTGATCGCCAGCTCTAAATCATTCATCGTAAGTTCAAAATTTTCATTTTGGAAAAGCTTCCTAATTTGTGGAGCAACAAACATTCTTTTTCAAACTTTTGCATCACCTAGGTTTGAAAACTGGGCCCAGTAGAATCACCAAATTTGAAACATGCCAAATTATTTTAACAAATCTGTACTCAAAGCAATTTTTGTTTGGGGAATACAATATTGGAATCTATCTTGTTGAAACTTTCCTCCTGTCTAATTAATTTAATGCTTTAGAAATTTTCAAACTTCAATTATTCAACATAATTATTCTTCCACTACAAATGCTCCAAAATGTTAGCAGAATTAAAAATTGTTTTGTCAATATTCAAAAAATTATAAATGATGCTACTTTTTCCTGTTAAGATGAACATTTTTATCCTCAATTCTTTGGGTTTGTTTTTAATATAATGTCTTATGTTTATTTGGCATTTAAAGAGGACCAGGGATCGCCAAACTTTTTTGATCATCGACTCCCTATATCATTTTTCGAAATCTCCATCGACCGCCCACACAATTAATGTTCAGTTAATTAAGAATTATTACTATTAGTATTTTGTAGATTTACTTTATGATTTTAATGTTGTTTAATGTTGAAATTTAAATACCTTAATTTTTATTAAACAATAAGTAATTATAAATAGATAAAAATACTAAGTAATCAATGAGATGGGGGCACTGGTGTTTCTTTGCAAGGTTCCCTATATTGGGTTCGAAATTGGTCAACTTCAATCTTAAATGCCCTCGAAACTCCACATTTAATTTGTTCCTGTACTTGGTTAAGAACGAATTTACGCGACTGAAACCAGCTTCAACCATATAGGAACTTGGAAACACCAGCTATTTCGTAAAATTTTACATATTTTTACATTATATTTATATTTGTCCAAAATTTGCTTATTGTTAAATTTTTAATAAGGGTCTTTGCTTCAAGATCCGATAATAATTCAGCAAGCTTTATTTTTGAAGGTCTTCTTCTTTTATTTCTAATTGTCGTAGTTTTGAAACATATTGATAATCCTTACGTAGCAATAAAGATCTACGTAAATTTAATTTTAGTTGGAAGCCTAACAGTATTGCCTGAGCTTGGATAATTGTTACATCTTTTCCTTGCAGCTTTGTTTGGACGTCATTAAATTTTCCAAATAAGTCCACTAAATAAAAACTATAGTTCTAATTGTTTTTCCTTCGACCCCCAATCGATCCCCTGGTTCAAATCGACCCCTACTGATATTAAATAGAATCTATATAGACCACTTTGGCGACCTCTGTTCTAGACGAAGATGTTGATATTTGTTACTGGTAGGATCATAAATACCCAGAACTCTCCATAAGCTCTCGTTGTTATTTTTAAGACAACTCTTACTATTTATTAGATGTCAAATCCAGTCTGTTGCATGAATGTATATGGAATTTAAGGCAATTGGGACACAATAACTACATAACTCTTCAATGGGGAAAATGCCTTTCATTGAACCTTATCCCTTTTGTGGACAGCAAAAGAACCACCTAAAACAAGCAGTTAATAAATGGGAGGACAACAGAAAGGCCTCCCACTAAAGGCAGCAGTGCCACTGCCCTCAGATCTAATCTAATCTATTGGATGCACTTTTAGACGAAGCTTGAAAAATCTAAGAAGACTTATAGCCTCCTTTATCAATTGATAAACTGATTGTAGCATTGTCATAACGACAAGATTTGCAGCAATGCTTGGTTTACACAATGTATTTAATGTTTCGAGATTCATTTACAACATTATTCATCCATTCTACTTCCTTTCTGTTCCTGTAAAAACCATGGTTTTCCATAAAATTGTCTATTACTTATTTTACTTCTTTAAACAATGTTTCTGTTTTAGCTTAAACGCAAGTCTAAACAGAAAAAATTAATCATTTAAATCTAATCTAATATCTAACTTTCTTCTTTGGTCTTTGGTCATCATCATGAACACCGCAAAAAAACTGTGTGCTTCGGTAAGAGTTCTGCTTCTTTGTTTTTCGACATTATCTTCTCTAAAACTGGTCCAATATCCAATTAATCAGTGGTAACTTCTTAAGTAGCGTTCCTTTGATGTTTTTTATTAGATACTTTAAATACATTTCTCCCCTTTTGTGGACAAAGCAAAAATTGCAATGCAACAGCTATTCTATGTCGAGATCAGGCGGTTATAGGATAGAATTATGGGTAAAACGAAAGTATTCTGCAATACCGACACTATAACAATTATATATGAATAATAATATTATATATTCTATTTTAATTATGTTTATGAAATTATCAATTTTAAATTAAAAAAAATGCGCGTCAAATTAGTTCCACTCTACAACCGCAAAGGGCGCTGAGATTTGTATTTGCTGCCATCTACATTCACATTTCTAATTTGAGAGATTACTAAATTAAGCATCGCTTCTATCATGGTTATTTCTAAGATATTCAGCCGTAGTCTGTACCGAAAGTTTGAACAGAGCTGTTGAATCGCGTATATATTGTGGATACAGACTTCGACTGATTGTCGACTAGAGAATTCCGTTCACTTTTTTAACCGCAGCGATGACGCAAAACGGGTACAGTGAAAATGCCAAGGTTTATTATCAGCATTGTCTCGTTTATTATTATTTTTTTTAACCTTATAAACAACATGTATTTGATGCTTTTTTAAATATAATTTATTGCAATGCGTAATTGTACAAATAATCTTGTTTGTTAGGCAATAATTGGGGGTACAGAAGGTAATTCTATAAATACATAGTTTGTTCTCTTTCAAATATTTATCGGGTTATATCGCATAAGAGTACAGAATTTAACGAAATTATACCAATAATAATTAACTTAACAAATGATCTGATAAGCAGAACATTTTAGATTATGTTCCACTAAAATACTTTTATTGTTATGCCAATTTTATCAAACAAATACGGCTTAATTATTCAATTCTAGACGATATTATTCATCACTGTTGACATTATTCGAACTTTTATTAACAAAAAAAAATATTTTCGATCCCATACACGAGCAGAAATAAGGTCTTTTGGTATATGTTTTCTAATGTGTTCCTCAACTTAGTATTTATTAGAATTTTTTTCTAACAGATTATAAACCTAGCAACTTCACCTATGTTGTATCTGACAATGTATTAACAAATATCTGTCAGATGATATACAAGAATTGGCGTTTCATTGGTTTTCCTAGACAAGAATTCAGAATGTTAATTTTTCTATATGTTTCTAGAGAATTATTTGCGATTTTTTTCAATGACCAAACAGTTAATCTGAGTTAAAGATTCATTTATGTTAAGTAGAAGTTAAAAAAATGCTTCTTGTTTGATTCCTGGTTAACTCGACGGACGATTTAATGACAAAATTAGATTGAGAGCTGCAATCTAAAAGAACCTCATAATCTTCTGAATTGGGTTTAATATCAGGCATCAAGACAAAAGTTATAGCTAATAGAGATTTGGACTGATTGTCGGAATTTAGATTTTTTTTTTGTGCTGATGATGGCCTTCTGATGTCCTTTCTTATGTGTATGATGTGGGTTATGTTTGCTACAGATTGCAAACATAATCCACATCATACACTTAATTGACTCCTAAAATAAAATTAAGATAAAAATCAGAAAAATGTGTGTTGGATCAAATTATTACTCAAAGTTTGTCAACATGTTACCAATTTGGTTTAGATCGTAAATCTTAAGGGCTATTATTACTGTTAGTCAATTTATTGCATAAAAAAATAGTTCGTCTAGTTTGAAGGATCAGGATGAGAATTAATGTTGTATAGTTTTAAATGATTAATTGTCGAGTTTGACCAAAACTGAAATAGTGCTTTCCAATCGCGTAAATCTAAATTAAAAATTTAAAATTCCTAACAATAGCTTTTTTGTCCAACATTTAACACTTCCGGACTTTTGGTTATCTCTTCATTGTTGTTAAATATTAAGTCATTTTTATTATTATTCATTTTAAAGAGTTGTTTAATAAAATTTTTGGAATAAACTCAAGAACTGCTTTTTTCACATTTTAACAATTACAAATAGACTGTGGGCTCGTAAGATGCAAATAAAAAAATCGGTAAAATCAACACCTGGACAAGAATGCTGATGGACCCTCCAAGGTGTTACCGATTTTTTTTTTCTGTAACTAGAAGGATTGTTTAATGATATCTATTCAGATTTTATTGAAAAGTTATTAGAAGAGAAAAGGCTGTGTAGGTGGATAATTATAAAGGAACTAAATAAGTACTAAGTAGCAACTTACGGTGATTTTGATATACATGTGTTACAATTACTTGAACATCTATTACGGCCACAAGCAGAATGTAAAGAATGCAAAGAATGAGACCACAGTAGTCTTAGAATGAAGAAGTCAGAAAAATTATGACATGTGGGGTAGCTTGGTAGTAGTCTTCTGCTTTTTCCTGCTTCCTTTCTCTGGTTTTCTCCATAATATTTTCTTCACTGTTGTATTTTCTGAGGTTGTCTCCTCATTTGTTCTTCATTCAAATTATCTTTTTAAATGTGCTCATCGACTCTGTCTTTCAGAATAATTTGTCTCTTAATAGGAGGTTTCACATTCAGATTGGATAATTGTGTTGAAATGACCATGTGACAGCATTATATCGCCTTTATAATGTTGCGCTGTTAATCACCTTACTTCCACAAGTGAAAGGTAGATCGATCGAAATCCAATTTTACGAGAAAAATGTCACCACCCTCTCGGAGAATTGGTCTGGAAATGGTCTTTTTTGAACCTAATTATGCATTAGCATCTTCTTTCGGTTAAGTTTACAAACAAGATTAAAAATAGAAATCAGCTGTCTAATGGTAAAACATTCTAAATCTTTTAATGATGACTCCACAGTTAAGAAATGGATGATGAATAAATAATAAACAATGATAAATGAAGTATTCCTAGAACTTTCGTTGTTTAAAAATAAATTGGCTCATAGAATGACAGAAATTGCTAGTGATAAGAGATTTGCAACACTACTAGGAAAATTGAAAGGTTAGTTTGAAAACTTGATTCACTAAAAAAACATTGATTGGCTTGATCATATGAAAATTTTAACCTAAATTAGACCCCAATAAAAATATGTTAATTCTAGATTATTTCACTTTGAATCAATAACCGCATTTCATTCACCATATCTAATCATCTTTCTTAATTACTCTGCAAACAATTGGGCGATGCATATCAACCCGAATGATTGAATACCAATCTTACAACATATTCCTTTACATGATACATCAAATTATAAAGTGATATCTTCTCAAGTAGTTTATCGATGTAACTCAGTATATAGTACTGAGCAAGGCACTTCAGTCGATTAAAATATTTGAATTATTGAACCTGCTTTCTAAAGGTTAGCAATACTAATCGTTGTTTGTAAATTCAATAAATTAATAAAGATCTCGATTTCTTTTGAACAATACTGTATTATTATTATATAACATCATCTACATTATTAAAAGTTAATTAATTGGAATTACATAGATACGAATATCAATATAATTAGTTAGCGAAGCAAAACTTTACAGTTAACATTGTTCGTAAAGCCTATTCATTGCGGAGATAACAATAGCTAGCTGACGATTTCAACCCGGCAAGATATTAACTTGCGATATTTTGTGATTAACTGTATTGGAACGGAAGCCTTAAGGGCAGAGATATTGTTCTATTACAAAGATTAAAGCACTCTCCTGAGAAATATAAATACATAAATATTTTCAAACGATACAAAAAAAGATTGTTGATATGTTAATGTTAAAATAATGTTTATCTTTTTTTCTACAGTTTCAAATATACATACATATATATTTATATATATAATATATAAAGAAATGAAGCTTTTTATTGAGATTAATACGCAGTGAATAATACAGATTTACATTTTATACTATTATGTGTTTGTATTAATGACGTCTGTTTGTTGCAAAAGATACGATAACACTATACTATTTTATCATTTCCTTTGGGTTCAATTAACACTACATATTATAACGTAATAACTACATAGATAGGAATTAAATAACATAAACATATCAGACGCGGAAACATCAACAAAAATTTCTAAGACAAAAAATCATTAGTGTTTGAATTGGAATGAGCCATAAGAAACCATCAATATGAGGAAGAAATTGAAAAAGATTGTATATATTTCCTTATAGGAAGGGAAAGAAAACAAATACAGGTAGGTGCCTCAAGTAAACCTAATCAAAATAACATTAATCTTCTTCACAGCGTCAAAACGAAAATTAAACAATTAAACAACCTACATCAAACCCTTTCTATTACTCAAGAAATCAAACAAAACAATCAAATAAATTTTGTAGACCTTACCATAAGCAAAATTAACAATATCTTTCAATATACCATATTTCGAAAACCTACAACCATAGACAATATCATACCATTTGATTCACACTATCATCCGACACATACTGATTTCTGGACATAACAGCAAAAATGACGATAATGTCACACTGCTCCATAATTGCAAAACTTACTTTACTTTAGGCACTAGAAATAGAAAATCATAAGAAAGATAATAAGTATAATCTATTAAATGAACAAATTGAACCAAACAGAAAACCACTATTCAAATATCTAAAATAGAAGTTTTTATATTCTGATTTTAACATTCTTTCGCAAAAGTTTCGCACTATTTATAATGTCTCCAGGTACTGTCAAAGCATATGTTGATGTATATATTTTTATTGAATAATTTTAACTTTGATTGAAAATTCTAATTTTCCTCTAAATTTAATTTTTACAAATTCTAGATTCAGTGCTGAAGATGGCCTAAAGCCGAAACATGTTCACTGTATAATTATTAATACAATCATACAAGAAAGAACAATATATATTTATTTATTTGTAAACACTTAATTGTTTCGGATAAAGTTGTGTTTCGGATAAAGGCTGCTCACCCGTCCAAATGTCACAATTTTGCTTGTTGACGAAACCATCGAGCCAGAAGTGAGCTTCATCCGAAAACATGATTTTCTTGTGAAAATCATCGTCAGCTTGCATCTGGTCCAGAGCCCAGAGTTCTTGAGTCAACTCAATCTTATAAGGGCAGAGAGCCAAATCCTTTTGCAAAATTCGCCACTGATGTTCAACGCCTGTGAGCTCTCGAATACCACGATATTGTCTTCACTTTATAGATTCAAGCATTACGTGGTCATGCATAAGTTGTTTCGAATTTTTGCACCAAGCAAACGTTCAATAGTCCGTCTTGTTGGACGGTTTTGTCGACCGAAAATTGTCGTAAGAGCATCCAAGAGCACTCCACGATTAAATGGCATAGACTGACGTTTCAAAATGTGAAAGAATTGCGAAGCCAACTTCACTTCTATTCGGGAAATGTTCAAAACAAAATGCCTCGCGCAAAAGTGAACCCCACGAGAATGCTTTCTTTTTTTTTTTCTTCGATGAAATCACGCAGTTTTGAAACCAAAGCAGCAAAAAATCTATAAGGATAATTCCTTTGCAACACCAAAAATTGTGACCATGATCTTCCTCGCAGATTCTGTTACACGAAACTTTCGAGGGGGTGGTGAACCTTTGTATTTTCATTCGATGTTCTGCCATTTTGGTTCAGGATCATATTGGCGAGGCCAGGATTTATCCACAATAACGAAGTGTTCAGGATCTCGCTTAATGATTGCCAAATTCTTCTCTGAAGTGATCTGTCGATTCGAAGGATTAATTTTTTCAGTTTAAAACCCCTTTAAAAGTTTAGTCTCCTTTTTGATTTGTATAAAATTGTCCTTTCTAATTAATTAACTTTTAAATATTAAAATAATAAAAGATATCTGCAGACGACGTTTATATTTTATTCATCTAAAGACAATTCCAACCACAACAACAAAGAAAGAAAAAAAAATCATCTGAACTTAATTTTCTACTTCTTTAATGGTACATATACGTATACGTCTTTGGAACTAATTTTAAAAAGTTGTTTTCTAGGTTCATTTCGCTGTCTTTTCTGATTGTCAATTGCATTAATCTCGAAACTACAGTGAACTGGGACCGATAAACTTGAAATGTCAGACAAGTAAAGAGGGTCTCTCTCAAATGCGTGGCGGGAAAGTTTGTTGGAAAACTTGAAGAAAAAAATGATCATGCCTTTTTTTTATTAGATAATTGTGAAAATTAAATAAATAAAAAGTGTGTATAAAGGAAAATTAAAAACAACTAATTTGTCGTTTCTTTGTTTGAAGTCTAATAAATGGAATGTAAGGAATAGGTAAAAAAAAATTGATATGATATGTTTAGTTATGGATCAAGGGGGTCCACTCTAGTGGAGATCCCCTCCGGTAATGTAGGCATTTAGAGTGTAAACGCAGGCAATACGGTGAACAGAAATTCATTCTGATCTAACAGATGAATTTGATTCTGAAGATGAAATACCACCACGTAATTATAAAAAAAACCCAATAATATCACCATTAAATCAAATATTACGATAAGAATATGATAGTGTACACTTTGACACGTTAGAACCTGTTATAAATTCATGCAAGTTGTGGAAAAGACATGAAAACACGTATTTAGATCTTTTGGAATTCAAGGCAAGTGTAGGGCCAACCCCTGATAGATATGGAAAGAGAAAATTCCACCACCACCTAGCTTGGGAATTGGTCCAGGCTTACAGACATTAAAAATTTAAGAAGATGCCATTTGGCTTCGTTGCATTTTTTTTTATTTTTCAACGTACTCGCCTAAGACGTTGTCACATTTGGTATAACAATGGTAAAGAGCTTTAACGCCTTCAGAAAAAAATTGTTTTGTCTTGGCCTGCCTGATCGTCCTGAAAATGAATTCCACAAAGGTGTTCCTTGAGTTTGGGGAAAACATGGACATCACTACGGGGACAAAATCTGAAGAAAGAGGGCCTGTTGGAAAGTTTAGAAGTCTGCATTATCAATTCCTTCTTTTTTTCATCGATGGAATCAGGGAGTTTTGAAATTAAAGCAGCATAATATTGCCCAGTTATAGTCTGATCGCGTGGTAAAATGTCTATAAGGATAATTCCTTCGGCATCCCAAAAAACTGCGACCACGATCTCCCTCGTAGATACTGTTGCACTAAACTTTCGAGGGGGTGAATCCTACTGCTTCCATTCCATGCTTTGCTTTTTTGATTCAGGATCATAGAGGTAAACCCAAGCTTCGTCTACTGCAACAAATCTTGCTAGGACGTGTTCAAGATCTCCATTAACGATAACCAAATTCGTCTCTGAAGTGATCGACATGCGGGTTTGTTCTAGCATTATATAAAATGGTTTCTTGTAGTCTCATCCAAATTTATAAAGCAAGATTTGCTGCAGCGACAATAAAGATTAAAACAACAGAAACTATGGTGCATGAATCGATGGTCTTTGGGTGGTTGGATCGTGCAAAGGCCCTGATTGTGCAATTTTAGCGTCAATAATACAACGGGAAATTGAGAACTGTAAAAAACTAGGAAAATCATTTAAACTTAATGATAGGAGCTCATAATTAAAGCGTTGAAACGTTTTGGATGGATGCAAAGCGTTTCGAATTTTGAAAAAAAAAATTGAGAGTCGTTGTGCATCACCATTTTTAATTTCCTTTGGACCATTGTTGCTGAAAGTTGATAAGGAGAGTGGCTGATGTTTGACTTTACAATTCTTAAATTGTTTATATGCAATTTTTGTTCAATATAACCGCCTTATTTGTTGAGGTTAAAAAACTTATCTCTGGTGGGCAAATCTGGACCAGTATTGTTGCTCGGTATAGACCATTATGTGACCGGTAGACTACAGCGGCATCACCGGATGCATCTTTTTAAGCACACATGTTGAGCATTGAAAGATGTTGTCCTAGTGATGTGAAGTTTCCTTTTCTGCGTCCTAGTATGGCTAATAAATTCTTACTTACCTTTTTTTTTCCAGAAAGCAAATTGTCAGATAGCAGTTATATTTTCAACTAAATAGTTAGTTCAAAACAAACCTACAGTAAACTTATATTAATTAATAATAGTAACTTGATTGTCAAAATCAGATGTCTTAACAGTAGGTAGTACCTACTGAAGACATCTGATTTTAATTCACACTTTCTCTTCGTTTCAGGATTGTATTTCCCTAAGCAGATATGGTTCAACGAAGCATGTGGAGGTTAGGTGCAGCCTGTCTCCTGTTTTTAGCCTTATGTTCCCAAACCAAAGCCGATTACCAAATCGGTGTTGGTATAGCTGATTCAACAGGCCCAGCTGCTGGAATTATTTTCGTTAGTTTCTTCAAAAGTATCATTCGTAATTGATTCTATTAACGAATCTTATAAAATTTCAGATGGGATACGCCAAATTAACACAAAGAGGTTACGGTTTGCATCTGAGACAATGGTCCAGGGCGTTCATCATCGATGATGGCACCAATAGGATAGTTTTCGTTAGTGTCGATACAGGAATGGTTGGTTACGGAATCAAGGAAGCTGTAAGTATATTATTTTGAGTATCTGTATTAGTGTAAAGATATCGTTTACGATTTCTCTTTAGGTAATTGAAAATTTAGAGGCGTTATATGGAGATACTTATACCGTCCAGAATGTTATCATCAGCGGTACCCATACGCACAGTACACCCGGTGGATTCATGGACCATCTCCTCTTTGATATTACGATCTTGGGACATGTTAAGCAAACGTTTGAAGCACTTGTTGAAGGAATCACTGGGGTTTGTTAACTAGTTTTAGTTTACGATTCATAAAATAGGGGAATTTTGTTTGCAGTCTATTATTAAAGCCCATGACAGCATGGTTACCGGCAAGATTTACATCAATTCAGGAACTTTGCTAAACGCTAACATCAACAGAAGTCCAGCTTCTTACGATATGAATCCTGACGCGGAAAAGGAGTTGTAAGTATAGTTAATATAGAGTCATTTTACCGGCATGGTTATCACATTTTTCTTGTCCTCAAATAAGTGTAATAAGTAATTGAGGTTTTATATTCCTATTATTGTTTTTTTTGCGCTAAGTTAATACTACCTTTAAATATTATTATTCATTGTTTTTCTTGTCTATAACCTGGGGGTTTTCAGCTCAAATTCGTTTACCACCAATTCCAATTTTTCTTGTTTACAGCAAAGAAAATGTGTATGCTTTTCATCATTCCGGCTATTAGCTGCTAAAAGCCATATGTACAGAAAAACAATCATATCGTGATTGTAGTAGATGGGGAGTATTTTCCCCTTAAAACTTATCCGCCTTTAGTTCGCTATTACGGCAAGCAAACTAGTCGAAAATGAATACAAATCTAACCCTTTCATGGTGTAATAAGAGTAGATGCTATAACTTTTTGACACGAAACGAAAAACGCAATCTAATTCACAGGTAGGGCAGAAATCTGGGGACTGAAATCTTAGATCAGAGTAGGAAACCGGTAAAATGGTGACAATACATAAGAAAGGGGATCAGCAGAAATGCTCGAATTATAGAGGAATAACGTTACTATCAACAGCATATAAAATAATGTCCAAGGTAATACAAGAAAGAATAGTAATAGTAGCACAAAGAGAGATATGTCAATATCAATGTGGTTTTACTCGAGGTAGATCAAAAACTGATGCTATACATAATAACTTAATATCGGCAATGGAAAAGCTCAATATCCCTGCTAAGCTGAGAAGATTAACACTGATGAAGAACATGGAGGAAATATATGAGATGGTATAGAAGTATAAAAGAGAATTGAGCCATCCTGAAGAAAATGGATTTAGAGAGCTTCTAGCGGCGTTGCCCTTCTCTCCCTTTCCCCGTCCCCACCCTCAATAATTTTTCACACAGCTAAACAACGCTAAAAGCTCTTGGTTATCAAGTCACCAGGGAAAAGAAAGCCCAACATGGAAACTAACACTCCCAAACTAAAACAAAGGTACCACCACCTCAAAAAGTCGCACTTAGCACCGGCCAATAACCCCCAAGAAAATCTTAAACTTCTTCAGAAGTTTGAAAATCAATTGATATTCTTGGGAAGAGAGTTTGGCAATGAATTGAGCAATCTTTATTAACACAAACAAACACAAGAATGTGTGAGTACTCTGCTGGTAATTGGTGAACTACAAATGCATGTGACGATGAAAAAGAATGTTTGAAGTTCAATCCATGGGTTGAGGACCCTCAAATTGGCGCCATTTACCATTGTTGCACACCCTCTTATCTTGACCGGTAAGTAAAACGCGAACAGTCGGTAAGTAGGAGCACCTACTACACCAACAGTCATTTGTTGACAATTTCCAATTTCTGAAGAGAGAAGAGTACTTCCACATGCTCCCACGTTTCTTTGTACATTTGTGATCAACATTTCACCAACTAATTTCTTGTTTTGCGCTGTTTTCAAGTTTTGTGTATTTTCAGATAGTTTTTATTTCATTTTATAAACTTTAAAAATATAACCTGAACTTATATTGATCGCAAATGTACACCAAAGAAACGTGGAAGTATGTGGAAGTACTCTTCTCTCTTCGGAAATTATCAACAAATGACTGTTGACGTAGTAGCTGCTCCTACTTACTGACTGTTCGCGTTTACTTACCAGTCAAGATAAGAGGGTGTAGAACAATAGCAAATGGCGCCAATTTGAGAGTAGCCAACCCCTAGTTCAATCCCGACACACAGACAGGTGTTTCGAACTTATTTGTTCTCATCAGTGTGTTATATAAGAATATGCACCAACAAACGTATTCCATCGTATCCGTTATATCCAGAAATTAATCGAAAGAATATCAGAAGATAAACTTCATGGCCGGTTAGCGAATTTAAATTTGGCAAAATTTTTATCCCTGCCATAAGAACTCCAACAGGTTGCTTCGGTACTTACAAATGGCAATTCTCTAGAATTAATGACTAGCTCAACCAAACGATGTTTCGTGAGTTATTCGCGCTCTTTGTGACATCTCAAGATCAGTTTAATGTTTCCTCTACCTAGCGATCACATTTTGTTTTGCAGCCCCAGAAGGTTGCTCTCAATCATAATAATAATTACAACACCTACATACAGTGCCCATGGAGACCTGTCCATGGGCACTGTCCGAGTTAATGTCACAGTCCTTATGACGTTTAAGCAGGTAATTGGAGTCTTCTAGATGCTTTTGCACCCTTCCTGAGTAGCTTGGTACCAATATCAGCCTAAGGATATTTCGTCAGTTGATCGAGGTTTTTGTGGTATCCAAACACATGTTTGTTTTCTATTGTGTGGACTGTGGTACTATCTCTTCACTGGTATCGTCTTCAGTTCTGCTAGAAAATTTGACACTGGTCTCCATTTGGGCTTGTAATGCTTGGGTATGCAATTTTGTGGAGTGTTCTGGGCGCTTTTACCGGGTAACCTAGATTGGTTTCACCACCAGACTTCAAAAAGTTTTTTACCGTCCATTTATCTCTAGTCCAGAAGGCTGAAAGATCGAACAAGAATTTTTCAACAGTTTCAACAACTAAATGAAAAATTCAATCCATTTTTCAACGAAAAAGGTGCTTTTCCACCATAATATTGTATTGGCTTTCAAGTGCGTGATTGTCATGACCAAAATTCTTAATTAAAAAATTAGAATCTATTTCGAATATTTGTTTTCAATCTTAGCTACAATACAATCAATGTTATTGCTCGGAAGATTTATTAAAGAGATAACGGCAAATCGATCAATACAATCACACAATTTCTTCCACAATTACGAGTACAGTTCCTTCCAGATTAGCAGCAACTAACTAGCAATAGATCTCCTGTTAAATTTCACCAACATTATTAATCTAAACAGTGGTGTCTGCGATTTTCTCTAGAAGTATTGATATCACACAATATCTATAATAACATTTCAAAATGTTTTTTTTTGTTTGCTTGTTTAGATATAGTGACAACGTCGACAAGGAAATGGTACAACTGAAATTCGTAAATTCCGAAAGTTCCGAAGTTATCGGTGCCATCAACTGGTTCCCAGTCCATCCTGTATCCATGAACAACACCAATGGGTACATCACATCAGATAATGTGGGCTATGCTGCTATATTAATGGAGAAGGACTTAAATGGGGGCGCATTTCCTGGCCAGGTAAGAAAACTTTAACTATCTCGTCGCATCTTTCGTGTTGGTTTTCCAATTTCCTACAGCTATCTTTTTTTTTTTTAATTGCGATTCTCCCGTGCGAGTAGGATTTAAATCGCATTGAGCGGATAAGTGATATCCATCTGGTGTACTAATGTAGGTTTGTGGATATAATAAAAAAGACAAATCAATAAGTTGACGGGGGAAAATGGGGTTTTATAAGGGGAAGAGATATAAACTGATATTAAGGTCTTTATTTGGGATATTCAGATTCAATCTAGTAATCTTAAAGTGTGAAACCGTGTTCAAAAAGATTTAATGATGTGAATGAAAAGAGCGAAGTGTACAGGAACTGTGAAATTAAACCGGTTATTAAGACTAATACAGCATTGATGTACTGAAGGTTTTTTGCCGTTTTTTAAACTTTAGAATTAATCTATGGTGGGGGTAATGTTCACCAGTTTAGCACTGTCGAAAGTTATAGTACATAAGGGAGTAATGGAGCACAGTAAAGTTTCTTCCAAACTGAAGATTGTATGGACAGAGATCTTCTTAATTTCGAAATTTAAATCCATTGGTTTGCTTCCAGTAAATCCTGTAAAATTTCCTGTAAAAACTTTCTGGTAAGATCAAGGACAAGCCATTAAAAGTAATGCAGAAATGCCACAATTGTTGACAGATAATTTGACGAAAGAGACAAGCAATCAGGCAAAAATGGAAGAGGCTATAAGACGCTGTAGGAAATATATTGACTCACTAACAATTCCCAAAAAAAATGTAGCAACTTAAAGATAATGCAAGACTATCTGATTCTGAATGAATTGATATTTATTTGGAAACCAAGAACAAAGAAGAATTTGTAAGGAAGATGAATCTTTAAAGAGCTGGGATGGGAGAGGGATTTTGAAAAATTAAGGTGACCGGGATATTGAAGGTGGTGATTTACAATCAAAACTCCAAGAAAGCGACTGTAAAATCGTACCTGATGACATAGTATCACAGCTAATGGACAAAGAACACAGAAAAAGAAGAAATGTTAAGTTTTAGTCAGACATTTTTCAAATTTGAGACTAAATAAGGTTTGTCTACTAACTAGTTAAAATTTTCCAGAGGTTGGCACAGAAATAAATTTTCATTTGAGATTTCCCTGATCATACTGGTACTCTCTATGGAAGCTTGTTTTTTCCTTATGATTACAGAACTTAGATAATCCATTAACTGGCTATCTCTTAACTAGGAGGTCCGCTAAACTCGAAGAGTTTGGTCCAGCAGCTAGCTCACCGACTAGCTAGTCCCTCAATCAATTAGCCCATCGATTATTATATAATAGAGTGAAGATTTAGGGGATTTGACGTTTTCCGGTTCGAATCTCTGTTATGAGGGCTTCGTTGTTGATGATCCTTATGGACCTTTCTCACTAATGTCTTGCATTGAGAACGGCCACCAAATCTTGATTTGAAGCCTTCAGTATATCATCAGTCATAAAAATGTGATTTAAAGTACAACAAGTGGCTTCGTAAGATACAGATAAAAAATCAGTAATACCAACACCACAACATTTTCATTTTTTCCTGTCGAAATCTTTGACCCGACTTATTTTTTTCTTTTTTTTTATTAACCCTTTCGGTTATAGTGTCGTCAATTGATGGCACCGTATTTTAGTTTACAGCATAGGAACTGAATAGCTGCAAATACCATTTGGTCATGGCACTGTGGTGCCACCTGGTACTGAAAGGCAGTAATTGATTGATTATGTTTAAGCTAATATTTGGACAATATTTTTGCAAAATTGACCATATAGATAATCTCCAAAAATGTCGTCTAAACGACGATTGACGTATGAGGAGATCGTGCACTTGGCCGAGCATCTATCGGAAATTGAAGATCTGAACGAAGACGATGAAAATCCACCCCTCAATGAAAGTTCTAGACCTGAGTCTTTGATGAAGAAAATGGAAAAAACCAGGAATCTGAAGTTGTGGAAACTAAAAAAGTCGAGGAAGATGTACCTGCTGAAGAAGTACCTACTGAACCTCAAACATCAAGTGGTCTGAAAAGCAGTTGAAGATGTAGTTGATCTAGAAAGTCCAGTGCTTTTCTTTCTCAATACTTTTGCGACGAAATTGTTGAGTTCATAAATTTGTATGCCATACAACAGCATCAACGATTTGATCCCACCTGCTTCCAAGAAATGAAAACGTTTGTTGGCATCCATTTGTTATTTTATTACCCTTTAATCACGATGTCGTCATGTGCCAACCCCTGAACGGGGGTTGGTAACCCTTCACGGCAAGTAAAAATTGCCAATAAATTAGACTTACTTAGTAGAGGGTTAAGTGGAATGGAATAGCAAATATAAAGATGTTTTTTCCCCTTTTCAGGGTAGTGTCGTTACAGCATTTGCTTCAACAAACCTGGGCGACGTCTCACCAAACATAAACGGACCAATATGCACAAACACCGGAGAAGAATGCGAGTACGTAACCAGCACTTGCGATGGTGAAGCTCAATTTTGTATAGCTTCAGGACCTGGTGACGATATGTTCGAAAGTACGAGGATAATAGCTGAAAGAATGTACGGAAAGGCCGTGGTAAGTGAAATCAAACCTCATTTTTTAGCTATATATGTTAGAATCTCAATATGTATTCCAAATTAGGAAATCCTCGAAGATACTGCCGGTCAAGTTGAAGTTACGGGTGCTGTATCAGCCATCAATCAATTTGTCGATATGCCCGCACAAATAGTTACGTATACTTTAGGGGATGGAAATGAGATCAATGTAAGCTTTCGATGACAACTCATTTCTTTGATGAGCGATTTGTATGTAATATTTTTAGGGAACCGGTTGTATTGCAGCTATGGGTTACAGCTTCGCTGCCGGTACCACTGATGGACCCGGCGAATTTGATTTCGTTCAAGGTACTACATCGACTAATTTGTTATGGGAGGTCTTGAGAGATTTATTAGCCCCACCTACAGAAGAAGATGTTGAGTGTCAAGCACCTAAGCCTATTTTACTCGCTACCGGACAGGTAAATTATGAAAAGATTGAAATTAATTTCCAAGTCAATCTCATTCAATTAAAAAAAAACATTTAATTTAAACCGAGATGCGTATTACTTCGTAAATGTATCGCGTTTTCTGATCTCTCGGGTATTCAAACACAATAAAAGCTAGCCTTTCTCTGTGGGAGAATTAATGGTAACATTGTTGGGAAATTCAGACGCAGATTTATGTCGGTGTACTACGCGTTAAATAGTATTTAGGATGGAAAAGTTTAAAATTATATTTTAAAAGTTACAATTTAGTACGTCAATCAAACTCTTTGTCTCTGTTTCGGATTTGAATATGCGTAGGAGTTTGTTTATACAATTTTTTAACGTTAAGTTGCCGGAAAAAAGCTGTCAGAATATTTTTAATTAGTATGCATACTTTAAATTTAAATTTTTACAAATTTGTAGATGGTGGAACCTTACGATTGGCATCCTAGAGTCGTTTCTACACAATTAGCGTTCATCGGTAACGTAGCTATTGCGGCTGTGCCCGGGGAATTTACGACCATGGCTGGAAGAAGATTGAAAAATGTTATAAAGTCCGCTATGAGTTCTGATGCTACTGTTATCATTGCTGGTCTTAGCAATCATTACACTCATTACGTTACAACCTATGAAGAATACCAAGTATGTATAATTAATTTTTTGGTAAACTTCCTTTCCTGTTTACGTCGTGCTTGAAACGGAGTCTACTTACATTGTAATATAACTATGTATCGTGAAAAAAAAAAACTTTTACGGTAAAGTCGAAACCTCTGCTTACAGAAAAATTAATATTTACTCTTTTTATTTCAGCTCCAACGATACGAAGGCGCTTCCACCATTTACGGTCCACATACACTCGGAATTTATTTGAACCAATACGAAAAACTCGCCGAAGCTTTAGTAACGGTAAATGGCCTGTCTATAATATGTTTAATATTTTCACCGCCAGGGGATATTGAAAGCATTAGGCTTTGTGCAAAAAATATTAAGGTTTACATGAGAAATTTTAATAATGGGCGATTTACCCGAGAGGGTATAAAAAGAACAATAATAAACCTTATGAGCGAGCTTTGTTATTATTTGCATTCACCAGATATTTTTTTTTTTGTAATTCGTCTCAAATGGTAGAGCGTTATACATACATATGTATAAAAAGGAGAAAAACAGGCAGTTTCGCACTTCCTATTGATTTTATCTTATTTTCTATTTAAGAATTTTAAACTGCTCTACAAGGTTTCATGCCACTTCGATCATTCATCAAATCATCAATCATAGTCTGACAACAGCAAAGTGAATTGTCAAAAAAAAAAAATAAATTTCTTTATTGTGGGAGGTCGTTAGTTTAAAAAAGATTATGTAAAAATGGTTTAGGAAAAAACGTGTAATAATTGATCTAGTATACAGTGTGAACCTCCACGTTCAATAAAAACGAATCCAGTGACATGTGTATCTGTCATTTCGGCGTACACATTAACCTTATTTAGCAGAAGCAAGCTATGATAAGTTTTCTTTAACCCAGTTGTCCATAGTTTTGAGAATTGAGCTTTTAATGTATTTTTCTCCAAAGATTTTTTTAAATATTTTTTTAATATCCTTTCACAATAATGTTCTAAAAGATTTGTATCTACTTTTACGCTTTTTTTGGGTGAACAAGTTGTCATTTTGACGTTTAACGAAATTTTGACTAAATTGACACATTGGGCGTTTTCGGAAACTCAACCTCAACGACCAGGGTTAGTTACCTTTTACATTTAAGTGTTCGGAAATTTACCACTCTTGTTCGTTAAACCATCTATTGCAACCCTATTAGAAAGTAGGATCTGTCATAATTTGAAACGACTTCGGATGGAAAAAAATTTCAATTAGTTCGTGCACCTGTCATTATCAATTGTTATCAATTATACTGCTTCAGTATAACTTGGGAAAATGGATGGTAAAATGCATACTACTTTATTTCGTAGTTGTCATTGGTTATCATTCTAATAAAGAAAACGTTCGTAAACTATTATATTACCCGATATTTTGCTTTAAAACGGGTTAAACTAGTCGCGTGATTTATGAAACCCCGATTATACTTTTCAAAAAGCCTCATTTGAATCAGTCTTTAAGTTTTGGAGGTTATTGTAATGCAAACGTCATTATTAACATTTATTATCTGTCACATTGACAGATAGCGATAGAAGCGATGATTGACAATCCATGTGACAGATCTAGAACCATTTTACAATGCAAACACTGAGAAGGAGGGTTTTTTTTTCTGATCACGACATTTCAGCGTTCCCTGCTGAAATTCTGTACATTTTTGATAATGGAAGCATTTGAAATCGGTCTATTAAGAACCTTTAGAAGGTCCAATTAACAGTAATATGTACAGGGATAGACATATAAATCTAGTACAACCAGGAACTGTCAAAATGGCAAATTTTTTAGGTTTCATTTGGTGTGGTGGTTGCTTGGTAGCTTTTAAATTATACCTTGTTGCCTACTATAAAATAACACAGCTCAGTCAACTAGTTAGTCATTAATATTTTATTGGCAAACCATTTGCATCAATAATTGCATTCAGCCTTCTAGACATCGATGGGATTTAAGTTTTAATGTAGCATTGTTGCTCCCTATGAACCCTAGGATATAGTTCAGTTTATATAATTTTGATTGCTCTTACTTAACCTTGTAGAGAAATAAAATAAGAAGGAGAAAACACATTTACACACACTATTATGGATTGGATCCTTGTTGATCTTTCGATTAGCTTCCATTCAATCAGACATACTGCTCTCATGTACTGAAGACATTGCGGGGTCAAGATCCTTATAATGAAAAGAGACATCAATTTATTGGTCCGAAGCCCTCACACAAATGGAATTTCAAGTCAATTTCAATTCAATTCGATTCTAAACAAACAGGAAAACCTCTTTATTATTTGAGTAATTTGAGATGAGGCGAGGGAGGAGGTAGGGTGGGAGAGGGGACAACTAAAGATCATTTTGGCAGGGCTATTACTGTTGCTATTCTTATCCTTCGATTGCCGTCAGCTCTGGCCATTTTAAAGAATTTGTTAGCTATCTTTTGAGCAACAGTTTCGAGGGTCTGCAGGTTTGTCATCCTAAACGTGTCCACAGTCCGGCTTCTCCACTTATTTTGTGTGCGCTGTAGTCTAGCCCAGTGACACTTAGCTATGCTCATCCACGTGTGTAAACCAGGGATTTTGTTGTATATCTCGTATGGCGGCTAACTAGGATTGGGTCCAGTTTCGCTATTGCTGCTGATGCCGTCTTTTCTACAGCAGTTTTGGTGTTGTGGTCGGTTAGCAAAAAATCTTGGGACCCTCTTAATGTAAACTTACTTGATCAAATGGAAACAAATGCCAAAAGTGACAGGGGTTAATTTAAAGCCAAAACATGTCGAATTTGAGTGCTCACCAAAAAGCGATGTTACAGGCAGATTGACCGATGGTGTTCCAATGAGCTAGAATTTGAATCAATTATCAGGAGGCAAGTATGTGGAAAACACAATGTTTCGACTCAACAGGAAGACACAAATTTACTAAATTGCCTGCATGAGAAACCATTCGAAACAGCACTTAGTGCACGGGAACAAATAAATTTTCCTCCTTCAATTTATACTGTGTCAAGTCAGTTAAAGTAGTCACAATAAGTAAATTTTAGAATTTTGAAAGTGGTTAAGGCAATATCGTGTCCCAATATTTTTTGTTCACTAAGAGTACATTAACTGGGGCACTCCTTGTGCCATTGACTCTGGTTTGAATGTCGGTAATTCGTGATCTCTTGGTGGCCACCATCAGCTCCGATTTCGCAGGGTTTAGTTGAATTCGCCAGTTCTGAAGGAATGTCTCTAGGGAGAGGATGTGGTGGTTGAATTTTTGGAGTGAAGCTTCAGGATGGTGTGAGTGAGAATATAGCAGGATCTATCGTTTGATTTCAAATACCGTGGACTCGTAAGTTACAGATAAAAAAATCGGTAGCACCAACACCACAACGTTTGATTAATTAATATACTGGTATTCGGTTGATGATGAGGATCCTCTCGAAACACATATAATCCCTTCCTCATTCTTTTATGTTCCACAATATTTACAACCTCGAAGAGGGCCTTTCAATCATTTATATAAATGATTGAACAATATTTAGAAGTAAATCAAACGGCCCAATATAAAATGAAATCTTTTTAATTATGTAAAATATGCTTACTAGATTGTTCGCATATATGTAGGTATTCATTTTGCATTCTTGTGTGTTACAGTTGACTATCCAAGTTTATCTTCTTCTATAAAAGAAGTGTGTAATAAAAAGTAGAATAAAACCGCGTATTTTCATATTTTATAGGTTACAAATTACATTCTGCAATAAATGTCACGTCTTTTATTAGCTAGTAGAGCCTAGATATTGTTTTAGACCGCTATTCACATAAAAACCATTTTAGATGGACGTATAAAATATTTATTAAAGCTGGTGTCCATTAATTTCGTTTAAAATGTACATAATATACATACCTACATATAAAATCGAAATACTTTCATTTGTAGGTTTAAATGCAAAGAGTATTGCCGCTAGATCTATGTTTCTGAAATGAGGATACAGTTCCGATTCCTTTCTCAAATATTTATCTTCAATTTATTTTCAAATTGTACAACTCAATACATTAAATTTATCATCTATAGTCTACCGTTTTGGAACCAGGACCAGAACCTTACGTCTTCGATAGAGACAAGCTCTTCAGCCTGGTATTCCCGGTCATCTTAGATCATCCAGATCTGAATACAAAATATGGAACTTGTATATTGCAGCCACCCAGTAGCGTAACCGCTGGTACCGTAGTCACTGCTAAATTTGTAAGATATTAAAACAGATTTTAAAACGAGTATAATGAATAATATGAGATGCGTTCGAAATTATTTAGGTTGCCGGACATCCTAGGAATAATTTGATGCACGATTCGACGTTTTTGAGGGTTGAACGATTGGACGGTGATGAATGGGTGCTCGTCGCAAACGATGCAGTTTGGGAAACTAAGTAAGTGGATTTTTATTTCTTTTAATGATTGGTAAGTGTTGACCAATCAAAAACGTGTCATTAATTAATTATTACTAACAATTAAACTTTGCGAGCTTTCAATATAGAGTTACTTGATTCTATAATTGAAATTTGGTTTGGTATTGGCTTTCTTCCTTTTTACGTTAATAAATTTTGAATGGTAAAAAATGCTATCGCTATTGTAATAGATGTTGGTTGAAAAATAAATTTTATAAATTCATGTCTTTACTGACTTCTTTAGGGGCAAAATGTGGGTGTTAACTACAGACGAAAACATTATGTTAGAGATAAAAATCTTCTGATTGTCACAAGGTTTTTTCTTCTAGTGAGGTCTTTCCTCCCCTGGAAAACTCTGTTTGCAATTTTGTGTGTAGAATTTCTAGTTTTGAACGTTTTATGATGAAGAAAGTTTGAATGTTACATGATGATGGGTCTAGATAAGATCTGGAATTTACTTTGTTCAGTTTAAGGTCTTGCCATTTAAAAATACTGTTCATTGTAGTTTTATTAATTTTACAAGTTTACATGAATAGCCTATTGCATCTAGAGTTTGCTGTCATGAAGGTATATCCAAAGTTTTGTTAATGAAATATATACAGAAGAACACAAACACCCATTTCTGCTCTAGTGATCTAGTGTTGAGGCAATTACATTTCATTATGTGTGGCAAGGACGTTTCCAATCATTCTCTCATTGCTTTCCTTAAAACCATGACCACGAAGGAATAATGTTTTGCATACTGTGTTTATACAACCATCTTTACATTTCTTTGAATAAGATGTTTTTTTTTGTTTGTTTAGGAAAAAATTATTGTTATAAGATTCTATTATTCTGTACAGCTCAATCATCTTATTTTTCCAACTAATTTCCTTTTATTTTGAACCTATTGAGTGCATTTTTTTCATTTTCTTTGGTATTTAGATTTCGTTAATAAAGCAAATCTTCTTCTTTATCCATGATATCCTTAATAATTTGTAATGTTGCTTCAAAATATCTCATTATCGAAAAGATTGTCGTCGAAAGTGTGTTTCTGATTATGATATTAGGAAGGTCGTAAAGATTGGCAAAGATTTCATGAATGAATGCATTAAAGGCCTCTCCCAATTCGCTGTTCGTCAATCAACAAGAAAATGGACTCTTCACAGAGTCTCAGTGGAAATCTTTTGCACCTTGTTAAGTGCGTAGATCGCATAGCCCGAACTAGCTTTGTGCCACCAATCGCCACGGTTTATCAAACATATCTCTACCGGCCCAAACAGCCCTCGTGGCTTTATCCGTTGCACGTTCCAGGTGTGATTTGTACGTCAATTCAGCGTCCAAAATTGTCCCTAGATATTTGATCTCAGTTAATACAAGTATCTTAGAGTTGGAGTTTAAAGGGCTTTCTCCTCCAAGTGAACGAAATCATAGTCGTTTTTCGGGAGTTAATGTTTAACCTTTCTCTTTTGCACAACTTGCATCCTCGCAGATCTTGATGCCAATGATATCATCAGCATAGCTTTGTATATGGAAGCCACTACTAGGCATCACAGAAAGGATGTCCTCGATATGTGGCAAAGCAATTTTTACTCCTCGAGCAAGTTCATGAATAGTCTGTTTGCAGAATTTTCCAGTTTGATAGGCATATTAGTTCTCGTGTAAAGGCAGGCGAGCCAAAACCAAATTTCTCAAGTGCCTATCAATTATCTCCTTTAAAATTTTGACAGGAAATGAGATGAGAGTGATGGGGTGGTATTGACTTCGCTCCCGCATCTCGATTAGTTGCTTTTCTAAAGTTTTTCTAGAGTCAACGTTTAACCCTTCTCTTTTGCACGACTTCCATGGATTTGTCGCAGATTGTGATGGTGATATCATCGACATACTTTCGCTCATGGAAGCCCACCGTCCAAAGATCAGAAAAACCACAGGTGGTCACCACAGTAAAGATGACAGAAAGGACGTCCTGTCAAAGGTGCCCTCGATATCCAGGAAGTTCGCAATTTCCTCAATTTCTGCTCGTCGCGCAAGATTATTAATACTCTTCTCACAGGATTTTCCAGTTTGATCTCCATATTAGTTCTCGTGTAAAGGCAAGTTTTTAAAACGAAATGGTTAGTTGATTTTCTAGAGTTAACGTTTAACCCTTCGCTTTTGCCTGATTTGCATCCTCTCGGATACAACGCCCTCGAACTTGCCGTAGATCATGATGGTGATATCATCGGCATAGCTTTGTGCATGGAGGTCCAGCGTCCGAAGCTTAGAAAGTCACCAATTGGCACCACAGTAAAGGTGACCACACCACGTTCTATAAGCAGTCAGCTGCCATGGTTGCCTCTAGACTGCATAGATTCTACGACAGATGACTTTTCACGTTTTTGCAGCACCTTTTCCATCGACAGAAAGGACGCCCTGTCAAAGATGGTCTTGATATCCGCGAACGATTTTCCAGTTTGATATGCATATTAGTTCTCGTGTAAAGGCAACTGAATTCCTCAAGTTCCTATCTTCTCTAAAGTTTTGAGAAGAAATGACACTTATTACTTAAGTCTCTTACAGCATTTATGGTACTTTGTGATCGTTGATTGCGACTTTTTCTTCAGGATATCAAGGAGTTAACTGACAATGTAGTCTTGTCTTCACGAGAGAGGTTTCACATTAGTAAAAAGAAATGCCTTAAAATAAGAACATTTAAAAGCAATGCCCTCGAATCTTATTTTTTTGTATGAAGATAGGATCTCCATAAAAGAGCTGTTTGTTAAACTATGGTAATTAGAAATGTCTTATCTACGAAGTCGATAATTTCTGATATATATCAACACTAAAATTTACGGGTAAAAAGTAATCCATGTTTTTTTCCCCATAGCGATAGCAACTACTATTCAGAATTTAACATGGGTCACAGCCAGATTGTCTTATCTAGCTATTAATTTTTTATCGAAAGGGTAACATGATATAATTGGTAAATTTAACAATACTATAATAACGAAATAAAAACCGAATAAACAAGTATTTTAAATTAGCCAGTCGCGACGTGTTGATTCAAGCTAATTTTCCCCGAAGAAATATAAAGAGAAGATTGAATGCAAGCAGAAATTTGCTTTATAACTTTGCGATGCAAGCGTTAAACAATTCATAGAAAGTGCTTTTCTGTGTACGCAATAAGGTTGTTGTTACTGGATAAGCGAACATACTTTATTCAGTAATGTCGATTTATTTGCTCTCCGGTAAGTAATTTGATGTAAGAACATCATCCAGAGGTGACGTTCGATTGCTGCTTTAATTAAAAAAAAATTTACGTATAATACATTATTGAATAAAATTTGTACGTCCTAATCTAGTAGGTGGCTTTCTCCCTGTTGCAATTACTGAAGTAAGACGTGTAATATAAACCTTTTAAGAATCATCTCTTAAGGAATTAGCAATTTTTGTGCTTAGTGTATGTCAATTTATTTTTTCACTTCATTAACGTATATTCATCTAAAAATTAAGTTTTATCTTATTTAATCGGCTCACATCCGTTTTTACCTTTTCCAGATATAGATGGGAGAGGACTTACCTCGCCGCTAGCGAAGCGACGATTGAATGGACCGTACCTGAAGGCACTATTCCTGGAACTTATAGGATGCAGTACTTCGGAGCTGCTAAATCCCTTTTCGGCCGAGCACTTCCGCATTCAGGAACTACCAATACATTCACAGTAATCTAAATTAGAAATGTGATGTTAGAATTAAATCTTTTTTTTTTTGTTACCTTGCCTCGTGTTACTTAATCGTTTAAATAAACTAATTATTTACAGCGAATTGGTTTTTATTTTATTTAGAATTTCATCCTCACACCTCATCACAACTATTTTCTGGAAAATTTAAGGTTTATTAAAGAGAAAAATGAAAACTGGAATGAAGTATTAATTCTGGCGACGTTTCTAGTTGTCACAAAGCAATTTATAAGTATTAACCTCGAGGGCAAATCCGAATGGCCTATTTCGGACATCACCACTATATATCTATGTGAGTTCATTACATCTTAACACGTTACCCGCTTCAAATGATACGAAAAACTGTCAAATAAAATTATGTTTAGACATTGAAAATCCTCCGGAGAATTACGCAAGTCGCCGGTGATAATCTTTGACCACACGTTCAATTAGAAAGTACATTACATCCCCGTTTCTTTTTTATATTAGTCTAAATACAGGGTGATTGGTAAGAATGGCCTATTTTTTTTGTTTTAATCCAGTTGCAGTTCAATTACTTGTCTGGAAACGGTGAGTTTTTTTTAGTTGTGTTTAAATGGCTTTGTGACAGCATCATACTTTTATGATGCCGCACTGTTTCACTTTGCTTTTTGATCCGGGATTAAAGTCTAAATATCAGTCCCTCCAGAGAATTGCATATCGTTCTCTCACAACAATAGTCAATGGCCTAACCACTGCGGCCATCGACCCGTTAAAAGTACTATACAAACAGAATGGAATTTTAAAACAAAATTTTGCGGTTGGATATGGTTGAATATGAACTATCACGTGAAAATATTTTTGAATAAATATCACTTCCGGTTAGAGTTAAGTGTCCACTGAACATAATTCAAATTCTAAAGGAAAAACAAACAGACTCATTAAACTTAAAGTAATAGTATCACAAAAACAATACACAATAATAATTAAGAATAATAAAGCTTTAATTGCAAACTGCTCCTGCAACATGTTGTTCTGAATTTTTCGATGGCAGCATCAACGTTCTTTTTTAAAAGTTGAACAAGATACTGCAATGCTGGATTTACTCTGTAATTCTCGCCGTAATGGTTAAGCAATAAACTTTCAGTACTTTTTATCTTATCTGGTTTAAAATGGTAGTACTTTTGGCTTCATGTCTATAATTTTTAAGCCTCTCTTACAAACTCCCCATGTCACTTCTATAGAAGGTTTCACCTCTTATTAAAACAGTATCCTTGCTCTTTCGAAAAATAAATCGTTTGCAAGGTTTAAATTGCAATTGCCAGATTCTTTAAGGATTCTTTGAGTTTTTTTTTTTCCAGTCAAAAACTTTTAAAGTCTTGTCCCATCTTTAAAACTTTAGCCCGAGATTGTATGATGTTTATGTAACCTTCTGGGTTTAGTATTTCAGATTGTTTTCTCACATCTTTTTCTATATTGCCGAACACTCTGTCAGGTGGTAGAAACGAATGACCTACCACAGGAAAAATTACTTCGCATTGCTTAACATGAGATGGAGCAGAACAATACAGTCAGATGCGAAGCATTCCCATCAATGTGGAGTTCTTGTTCTGCCCACCGCACCCATCACAAAATAAACGAACTATCGTTATGTGTTCAGAATATTCAAAATTTGATAAAACGTGATAAACTCCAGAGGCAATCTCATTCGAACTTTTCGGTCTGCCCGCTTCTGTCCAAACAAAACTCCAAACATTGTTATCAGAGAGCTTTGATTTTGAATTTCCAGCTACTACACTGAAATTATAGAAATTAATCTGCATAGAAAAATACGCTTGTTGATCTGGAAATTTAGGCAACGACATATTATTTTCACAGTCAAAAGAGAACTTGGCAATGAGAGGTTCATCTTTTTTCAACAGGTCATAGAAACTTTTAGCTTGGAGTTTATGCATCTTATGATTAGTTATTAATTCTGTTTTTGCAGTGGGATCGGTACAGTGCTTAATTTTTTCTTTAATCTGTAAGCATTTGGAACATTGATCTGTCTGGGGAGTCCCAAAACCCATGTTAAAATAAGTTCTGAAATAACAATGCTTCACTTTCAGACTGTTTTCGGCCTGCTGATTATACATAAACCAAAGCTTCTTCACGTTCAATTCACAAGGTAAATAAACTCGATGAGGAGTAATGGCTTTCGGTATATTTTGAGAGATTTAACAAATTTCTTTATATTTTATCTCCTCCTCGAGTTTCTGTGGACGACAATCCAGTTTGTCCAAATTTCTTTACTAATCGTATAACTAGATTTTTTTTTATACCTAATACACCCAAAAATGCCTCTCGGCGAACTTTTAGTCCCTCTGTAGTTTTAATTGTGTATGGGCCTTAGATTTTGCTTGGTGATTAACCCTAGGTCTCGAATGTGTCTTGAGCGGCTTTGTCTTTCGTACGATAAAATGACTCGTGGAACTTTTTTAAATCAGTTATGTTTAGATATGAAGTATATTGATAAGGCTTGTCCTTTATGGCTGCATCAAGGAAATATGGGCAAAGATTTAGGGGCATACCTTCAAATAATAAAATAGATTTATTGCGAATTACATAGACACATAACCTTGCTGTTACCACTTTTCTGCTCCTCATTTTAAGCTTCCTCCATTCCCTGAGATTAAAATTTTCTCCCTCCCCCCATTTAGAGGGTTATCTGTCTCTCCGGAATGAAATTGATGCCATTTGTGGCTCACCAATCTCTTCTTCTTCGAGTCAAAACATTATTTAGTCCAATGTACTGCAGTGGAAGATCAGCCTCTGATATGCTTTTGAATTTAACATTGTTAAGAGCATCTTGTGCATTATCCGTAGAGAAATCGTCATTATCTTTGATCTCCGAGTTGGACAACGTAAAATATTTGTTTTTTTCTTCTTTTAGGATAATTTTGATCATTTCTGGCTAATGTTCGGCTAACACTCGAACGTGAAATATGACATCTTCGAGATAACTTGCGCTTAGACATTTCCAATGTAATTTTTGGTCGTTCATTAAGTCGGCTTTTTGTCTGATAGATTGTCGAAACCGAAATGGATCATAAATGATCATAGAAATTGCCGACACATTTAGGTGTTCATAAATGCTCTCTGATTTTACTAAATCTTTGTCTTTTCTTATGCCTCTCTCAGAGATAATTCTCATCATAGCTAAATCACTTTCATTTTTGGGCATTCTGGTTTCTTTTGCAAGTCATCTACTATATGCCTATGTTGGATGTTGGGTGAAGACTCATAAACCCCAGAAGGTCAAGTTAGGCCTTTAATTGTTTTAAATTTAGTTATTTCTTTAAAATGACTTCACTATTACTCATAACTAGCACCCACCACAGATAAAATAAAACTCAAATAAAAGCAAACCTATTCTAGTTTCATATTTCGGTAATAAAACAATGTTCAACTAGCTATAAGATTATTTACACATTTTTCACCTTCTTTGCAGATACACATGGGAAAGGGATTTCCTTGCCGCTAGCATAGCAACAGTTGAGTGGACTGTACCTGAAGATGCTGTTTCCGGAACTTACCGGATTAGACATTTCGGTGCTGCGAAATCGCTTCTAGGTCCTGTCGCTTCTTATCAAGGGATTACTAATGAATTTGAAGTAGATAACGGCGATGGTGGTGATGGCGGCGATGGTGGTGATGGTGGTGATGGTGGTGATGGCGGTGATGGCGGCGATGGCGATGGCGGTGATGGTGATGGTGGTGATGGCGGCGGTGTTAGTAACAATGTTCCCTTGTTGGCATTTATAGCGTTTTCAATTTTCCTAACATTTTTACAGTATTAAAAAATGATTTTTATGAAGTGATGCATTTTTTTAAAATAAATATCGTTTGATAAATTATGTTTATTAATTTGTAGTATGTAGTTGATTTAAAAATAATATAAACTCCTACAATATATTTGAATTTAAACAGAAACTTAATCTTACTTATATTTTATTTACGACCTCCTTGAAAGTAAAAAGAATGTTGCCTGTACCGGCACCATCTGTTTATGCTAGGAGAAAAATCGCGAAAATATTATGATAGATAGACTGCAGGGGATGTTGTTTCAAATGCAAAAACGAAAATTGCTTTTTTATTATGATATTGTTGTTATACTAATTATAACGCTTTGTATTCGACTTCCTCGAATTCCTGTTTACGCCGTTCGAATATCTTTTTGATTAAGTCGTTTTATATAAAAGCCTGACGAAATGAATGAAATCTATTGGTTTTATTATACATATATATAGAAAGAGGAACTTTATGTTGGAAATACTACGCTACTATAGAATTCCGGTAAACATCCAAAGTTTGCGGTCTTCATGGTCCTTTTGTTATACAGTTCACAGAAAAATCAATTATACGTGAAAGCTAATTGACTGTCGGAAATACGTGACCCCGGGTTATTTCGATGTAAACACAACGAGCCCAATTTCATTTTATTACACTTTGTTAATAATATCGGGTGAATACGTATGATTATTCGAAATGGAACTAATTTTATCTTCTTCATTCATTCACGCATCGTATTATGAATTTGCTGATACAAAACCAATTTGCTGTCAGCTTCCGGATACTAAATTATACTACCTTACCAAACAAAATATTATGGGCTATACAATCAAAATTGCCTCAGAAAAGTCAGAGATAAAATACAAAACGGCAGTTATCGTTGAACACACCTTCTTAAATCCACACTGACTATCTAGAAAAATATTATTTTCAGATAAATAGTGTTTTAGCGTAATTCCAATAAAATTAAGTTAATCTGATTCAGTTACCGATGCGAATGAAATATAGACAATAAAAGATTGCCACAAATCTTGTATTAGTTTGAAAAGTGGGTGACCCAAAATTTTAAACCCATTTAATTAGCGAAGATTGATTGAAAGAGTAAAAAACACATTGGGAATCTCAACCCGTAAGTTATCTCGAAGATACCATATTTCACGCTCCAGTGTTAGCCGAGAATTAGCCAGAAATAAGCAAAATTATTGTAAAAGAACACCATGCTTTGAGACGCATTCGCTTTTGCAATAAACTGATCGTTAAGGATGATAAAAAATATTTTAAATTGTCCAACTCCGAGATGGTTTCTTCGGGACAATATACAGGATGGTCAGATAAGAATGCAAAATGCTGTATCTCTGAAACTATTCGACGTAGAGACTTGCGGTAAAAATTTTTAAGATTAAAGTGGTCAAAAGAACACCGTGGAAAATATTTTCAGATTTTCAAGATGGTCGCCAGAGGGCGTAACCGGCATCTTAAACCTTTAAAATGATTTTTCACTGATATCCACCCAGTAAATGTTATCAAAAAATATATGCTTTTTAAAGCTAAGCTTTACTCGAGTAATTTTTGTTTAACACATTTTGACGTATCTATTAAAATAAAGTGGTGGGGGGTAATTAAATGTTTGTTTAAATAAACAGCTGTAACTCCTAAACGAGTAAACTGATTTTAACAAACTTGGTCTCATTGAAAAAAGCATTTATTGTTCCATCAAACCTATCTTACCTGTGATATGTCTATTTCTTAGTGATGCCGCTAGAGCGCGCTTTTTGATATAATAACAGAAAATTGCAAAATTCTCTAAAAAATTAAATACAATAGTATGACTTTTTTTTTTCATAAAAATGTAGCGAAGTGCTACCTAAATAGGCTAGTGAAAACCGCATTTCGATATCTTATTCGTAGCCTGAAATATCGCAGAAAGAAGATTTAGTTATCATATAATTTTAAAAAGACGCTATTACACCGGTATTTATTGTTATTTATTTGTGTTTTTTTCAAGATTCAATTGCATAATTTATAATTTTTAAATAATAAAAGTATTCCTAGTTCAAAAAATTGTAAGAAAAACGTGTAGGGGCATAGTTATCAATGCATATAATGTGCAAGTGCAAGGTACGCAGAATATGAAGAGTAGGCCATGGAGGAAAAACAAATGTCTAAAATCAACAAATTATACTTATAGAGGCAGTGTAATTTATGTTGTTTGCACACAAAGTGTATTTTTTTGATCAACCACTAAACAGAGAACTGCACGTGTAACATTTTATAATTTCACACGTTCGCGCATTATTGTCGTGGCAACATCGAGAATGCGTTGAATCAACTCTCCTCGTGTTTGCATCCTAACCTGATACACAATGTTTTACATCCACCCCTATACGCAGTAATCTAAGGGTATTAAATCTGGGGATCTGGCAGCCCAGTTGATTGGGCCTCCATGAGCAATCCATCGATGGGGGAATTCCTGATTAAGATGAGCTGTTACCTCATGGTAGAAATCTGCAGACGCCCTGTCATGTTGGGCGTACATTTTCCGCCTTATTTTTAGAGGAACATCTTCAAGAAGCTGGGAGAATGAAAAGCTCTATCAGCACACAACACCACACCAGACATGCATGTTATGGCTATGTAATGAAGCGATAGCGGTGCTGATTTTTAGTTAACCAGTTGTAAAAGTGTAAACGGTTGGCATAATCATGTGGTTCTAAATGTAGAACTTCGATATGTTCCATTAAATGTCTTGGAACTTGGAACCCTACGATTAAGATACCAACGGTAATATTCGGCCATCACTATCGCCTAAAATAAACACCATATCGGCATATTCCTCAGAGGAAATCTTGTACGCACGCAATGTGTACTACAACAGATAAAAAACAACGATTGCAAAATAAACAACCTGCTTGTTGTTATAATAATAATAATATAATAATAATATATTTACTTCTTCAAAATAACAAAGGTATTCTAAGAAAGTCACAAGAATGAATGTAAAAGAAAGAAAATGAAAAATTTAAATTAACAATATAAAATTAAAATAAGTAGTAATACGAAAAAATTAATACAAAATAAACAATACAATAATTAGTATGCTAAGGAAATAAAAATAATCAAAAATAGTCCTCAAATTCGCTTATACTATAAAAGTATTCTTTTTATTTCGAACTTAAATCGACTTAATGAAAAGTTTTTAATGTATTGTGGAAGCAAATTGTAAAATTTTATACCTTGGTATACAACTGAGCGTTGACAAATAGACAATCTGTGGAGAGGTATTTGTAAGTTACACATATTTCTAGTGTTATAGTTATGACTATCAGAAAGACATGGAAAACTGTTAATGTTATTCTTTATGTAAATTAAGCAGTTATATATATAGAGAGAAGGAACAGTAAGTATTTTTAGTTGAATAAATAAAAGTGGTTTGCAGTGTTCTTTGTAGTGGCTACACGACATAATTCTTGGAGGGACTGCATTTTTTCTTCTGCAGTAAAAATTACTCTATGATATGAGAAGAAGCTCCCCTAAATAAGATAATAGCCAGACAAGTAATACAGCTTACGGATCACTGCAACTAAGCACGCACCACACATAATTACACTGTAAAATGATGCATAGTATAAAGCCAATGTAGTTTTTATATCGGCCAGTTCTCGTATTTTTCTTATTTGATATATGGAAGAATTCAATCTAGCACATAAAATGTTCGTGTGTTCTTTCCAGTTTAAACCAGAATCAAATGTTACTCCCAAAAGTCGTGCTGATTGCCAGGATTCTGGTCGAGGAGTAAAGTAAATTCGTTGAGTTTTCTCGGTATTGATCTTCAATCGATTAGCGGCGCACCAGTCTTCAGCCTCCAGTAAGCTGCTAGTTTCGATGTCAATCAAACCAGTTTCTGTGGCATGTTTGCTACATATAGTTGTATCATCCGCAAAAAGTAAAGTATCACTGAGGTTGATGTTACTCGACAAATCATTAATATATATCAAAAACAAAATTGGTCCCAGGATCGATCCTTGAGGTACTCCACAATCAGTTGCTAGTTCTTTTGATACCATATTATCAATCTCAACAACTTGCCGTCTATTGCTTAAGTACGATTGAAACAGTTGTAGTTGGCAGTTACGTACTCCGTAATACTCTAATTTATTTAACAATATGTTATGATCGACACAATCAAAAGCCTTGGACAAATCTAACATTAATGCCGAAGGTTTAAAAAAATGGTTAAAGTCGGTAACTATATTTTCAACAAGTGCTATGAGTGCCTTTATAGTTGACCTGTTTTCTAAGTAGCCATATTGTTCTGCACAAAATAAGGAGAATTTATGAAAATAATTGACTAATCTAGAATGTAGAATGTACTCAAAAATCTTGGATATTACAGGTAGAATAGCAATAGGACGGTAATTACTGAGTTCTTCTCTGTTGCCTTTCTTAAATAGTGGAATCACTTTACTTAATTTTAGTTGATCTGGAAAATAACCTTGTTCTAAACATCTATTAAAAATCACAGCCAGTGGCTCGGTAATTATCGGAGCGACATGTTTCAAAGGTATAGCTGTCATCCCATATACATCTTCAGTAGCACTATTGTTTATTTTCATGATGATGTTTAAAATTTCCATTTCATCCGTTGGTGTAAGAAACAGAGAATTCGCTGTACTTCTAGAATTACTGGAGAGATATACTTCTGGCGAACCGCGAGGAGTAGGTATAGTTTTGAATATATTCTGTGGCACATTTACAAAATAGGTGTTAAAAGCGGAAGCAGAAACTTCTGAAGTAAGAACATTCTTTGACTTTAATGTTACATTAGCATTTATTACGTTCCAAGCTGCTTTAGTTTTATTAGGGTGATTATTAATATAAGAAATATTTGAATTTTTTTTTCGCTAATTTCAGAGCATTTCTGTATTCTTTTCTATACTTTTTAAAAATATCTTCCGATTCTTTTGTTTTGAGGGTACAAGAGATAATGTTTAGAAGAGAAAGTTTTTGTTTCATGTCTTGTAATCTATTATCGAACCATTTAGGTACATTAAATGTATTTTTCCTACGATATGTAATTGTTTGAAAGCTCTTGTTGAAAAATGAAACAAATAAAGAAAAGAATGCATTAAACGCATCGATTGCAGATGATTTTATCAATATTGGTTCCCAGTCTATTTCCATTAAACTCAAATAAAAATTACTCATTGTTGTTTCAGTTATCAATCTTTTCGATATCGAAACTACATTTGGTTCGCTTGTCATCATCTTAAGATAAATTGCACAATGATCCGTTAACAGTGGATCTCTAACATCTAAAGAAAATAGTTCTTCATCAACATTGGTGAATAGATTGTCAATGCAGGTTGCTGAAGATGATGTGATTCGGGTTGGTAAATCTACACAGTACCTTAAGTTAAATGTACCACATAGGTCAATCAAACATGTACGTTCATTAGAATTATTTAAAAAGTTAATGTTGAAGTCACCAAAAATCATGAGAGAATAATTAAAGGTGTCTAAATAGCTTAATACTTCTTCCAGTTTATTTAAAAAAATATCTATATCACCATTAGGCGATCTATATATGACCACAATAATGACTTTATGATGATGTATTGCTACAGCAGATATTTCAAAATTTATTTCTTCGTTAAAAACGCATATTTTAAGCAAGTTCTCACAATTGTGATTTCTTTTTACAAAAATACATACTCCGCCATGTTTATAAGTTGACCTACAAAATTTAGAACCTAACTTAAAATTATTTATTCTCACATGATCAATTTGATCAACAGATAACCAATGTTCAACAAAACATAGAACATTAATATCTCTTTCACAAGTCAATAACTCTAGATCTTCTAATTTGTTTGATAAACATTGAATATTTATATAGAATATTGACAAATTCTGAAAGCTAGATATAGCAGAATTTTCAACACAGTCATGTAATAAATTGTTGTTTTGAACACTACTAGTTACGATTTCACTTTCGGAGGCTCCGTTTTCCAAAAAAAATTATTTACGTATGTTCCTGTAGGCCAAATGGAAGGATCCTTTAATTTCATCAAGTCCGTGAAAGGAACACCAACTTTAAACGATGAATATATATCGGGACGTCGCGAAGTCATTTTTTCACATTTCACATCCACAAAATTTTTTTCCTTTAAATATGTAACTAATTATTAGTTACATATTTCTAGTTATGGCAAACACTCGCTGACGACTGCAAAATAAACGAAGTTCATGTTGATAAGGCTTAGTGATAGATCGGTTGTCCTGCACACACATGTCTGGCACACCATTTGCTCTAAAGCGTCTCGAACTCGAACTCCTTAATTATGGATGTCATCCCATTACTGTATGTACTTTTTTGCTCCATATAACCTCCATTAACTCGGGGAAATACCTCCTGATACACCCTGTATATGCGTGTTATATAATGATTGCAATTGTAAAATTGACCTCTTTCGGTGCTCGCTTTGGGACTATGTACGGTCGCCTAAACAATTAAGGGCGAAAGAAACAATATAACAATGCTATGCTAATGATCTACGCTCAATATTGGGCAATGTCTCATGATCGCAATATACGAATCATACGAACTGTATGTTATATAGAAATAAATATCTATACCTGCTTACAGTTTCAAATAATATCAGTTAAAATTTTTTGTTTAATACGAGCACCATTAAACGTGAATATGAAAAATCGTATCTAGCGAGGAAAAAAAGGGAACTTATTTTATAACATGCCGAATAAAGGAAAAGATAAATACACATGTATAACATCAATTTCTTACATCGTTCTTAAAATGTAAATGAGAAAATAAGCCTTGTTAAGCGTGTGTTGTACAAGAGAGCTTTCAATTTTATCTAAAGGTCTTGTGGGATTTCGAGAATTTCTTTTTGATAAGATCTCCCTTTGAAACATTCTTCCTTTTGCTACAGAATATATATAATATAAAGCTTGGCAGCCATCAAATATTATATTATAATAGCGGCTTTAATTACACATCTTACTATACAGTATAAATACTCTTTATAAAAAAGTATTAATAGAACTCGATTATGCTTACACACAAACAAATACTACTACCAAACTGTTTTATTTCATCGTATTGGCGATGAAGTTGAGTTATCAAGCTTAAATTTTTGGAAAGTCTCCTCTATGTGAGACATCATTATCTGTAAACCTGTAAACATGAACAACAAAATCAAACTTGTAATATATAAATATTATCAGAACTTTCTTTCTTCTGGATTCTGTCCAATACACTCCCGGAAGGTTAAAATGTCGGAGTGTCTACAACAGAATCGATATTTAAATATTAAATACGTTAGAAACGCAATTTCACAGTCGACCGTTGTCATCCAAAGATGGAGGTACGGATATGTTTCCAAGAAATCAGAACAAATTCTGATGGTTTTTATTTAAAAGAAAACCTTATTTTAAGTTCTTTTAAAAGGAAAATAGAATGAAATTCCACTGAATAAAATAACATTTTTACTTCTTATTATAATTTTCTCCAGCTTGGTTTTACCACTATAAATACTTAGTGCCTGTCTGGGTAAACAGTTTAACGCCAAACTTTTTCTAGGCTGTTATCCCAGCTTACATTTTTAATGTAGAGCTCTTGCCACTCACTGTGCGGATAAAGTTTTGTTTTAGCTTCTCGCAAATCTCGCAATGTTAGTTCTGAAACAACTTGTGTTACTAATTTTGTGAGTAAGACGTATAAAGCTACATGGGAGGCATCATAAATTTTAAAAATATTTCTATAAGAATGATAAACTTGCAAGAAAATATTATTTGGGCAATTCCTTTTTTTTAACTACATTCATACGGTTTATATTTTTCGCTACGTGTTTAATCTACGTGATAAATTATAGCTAACTCTGTTAGTGAAACCGGAGGATCAGAGATAATCGCTAGAAGGTGGAAAATGACGTAAATAAAGTGGTTGTTATGTTTCTCCAGTTGAGATAATTAAAATAAGATCATTAATAAATGTATGTATTCATGTACAATGCTCTCAAGTTCTCTTATTTGGTTTTAAATTAAAATAGCAAATTTTTCAAGAAAGAAATTGATAGGAGTGGCCCAGATTTTCCCAAGTTCCAAAATCAGTAACATTGATATGATAAGACATTCTATAAGACAATGTTGGATACTTCGAAACTGTCTTAAAAGAATCTAGTTATTCAAGATAAGATTACAAAGATCTATTACAACTCTTACTTTATGATAGGTAGTCTTGAAACAATTTTGCTTTCAGAATAGTTTGAGCTCTATAGCAGGCAAGCTGATATGGTTTGAGTATGTGCGCAGGAGATCTGATGAGATATAATAAAAGGAATTTATTAAATCAGAATGTCGAGAAAGCGAGTAAGGACCAGGAAAGAGCTAATGAAAGACATAGATTCGATTTTATTCCATTGCTGTCTAGGAATCACCATTAGCCCATTTCGTAGATCGAGACATCTAATGAGAATGACAATCCGCGAATTGTCCAAGCTAAATCAGTATCTGCTAGGGCCGGGCAAAGTATCGATACATCGTCCAGTATTAGATTCATACCACTACTGATGATAACTACTGTATCATAAAAATACATACCAGTCAAATATTGACTCAAATCATCAAATGAATCTATAGGAAATCGATTTTTTTTGACCGTATTGAGCAAAGTTCTAGAAACTCTGCTACTACGTCGTATCAGCTTTGCTTCGAACATGTTCGTAACCTTCTGGCATCCATTGCCCACTTTTTGCTCTTGAAGAAGATTCTATCTGTTCTATACTGTCCTTGAAATTTGACAGCTGTCACAGAATGTTAACAGACACAGTTGCCAAAACCGTAGTTAAATAATTGTATGTTTACTTTAGGACTAAACTATCTCATGTCGTGAATGCAGCTGAGCTTCTCAAAATCACTAAAAAATTTGGTACTAAAATTGATGGAGCAGCATACGAGTAGTTCGAAAATAAAGAAACTAACAAATCTATAATTGAGGGATCTATATGCAAAACGCGACTTTAAACGAACTTTAAGGAAACTGCAAAAAATTGTCACAAGCGTCTTTATAGTGATAGTCTGTTTTTTTTTTAATTGAATTGGCTACAGTTTTTCTTTAAGTAACACTATGCCTTTGAAAATGATGTGTTGAAACAAAGCCAAAATTTAAAAAAAATTGATTGACATGTCCAGTTTTGCATTTAAATGGTGGACTTGTCGACATTTGAACCTAAAAATATACAAAAACAAGTATTAAGAGACAATAATAATTTTAATTTGAAGTCATGTTTATTGAACATAATAATAGAACACAGTCTGGACCTGAATAAAATATAATTTAGAGTTAAGTGTCCACTGAACATAATTCAAATTTTAAAGGAAAAACAAACAGACTCATTAAACTAAAGTAATAGTATCACAAAAACAATACAGAATAATAATTAAGAATAATAAAGTTACATGTTCCGGTTCTGAATTTTCGTCGATGGCAGCATCAACGATTTCTTTATTACGTTCAAAAAGTTGAACAAGATACTGCAATGCTGGATTTACTCTGTAATTCTCGCCATAATGGTTAAGTAATAAACTTTCAGTACTTTTTATCTTATCTGGTTTAAATGGTAGTACTTTTGGCTTCATGCCTATAATTTTTAGGCCTCTCTTACAAACTCCCCATGTCACTTCTATAGAAGGTTTCACCTCTTATTAAAACAGTATCTTCGCTCTTTCGAAAAATAAATCGTTTGCAAGATTTAAATTGCAAGTGCCAGTTGGATAGACTTTTAAAGATTTTTTGAGTTTCTTTTTTCCAGTCAAAAACTTTAAAGTCTTGTCCCATCTTTAAAACTTTTCAACTTTCAGATTGTTTTCTCACAGCTTTTTCTATATTGCCGAACACTCTGTCGGGTGGTAGAAACGAATGACCTACCACAGGAAAAATAACTTCGCATTGCTTAACAGGAGATGGAGCAGAACAATACAGCCATTTGCAAAGCATTCCCATAAATGTGGAATTCTTGTTCTGCCCACCGCACCCATCACAAAATAGACGAACTATTGTTTTGTTTTCAGAATATTCAAAATTTGATAAAACGTGATAAACTCCAGAGGCAATCTCATTCGAACTTTTCGGCCTGTCCGCTTCTGTCCAAACAAAACTCCAAACATGGTTATCAGAGAGCTTTGATTTTGAATTTCCAGCTACTACACTGAAAGTATAGAAATTAATCTGCATAGAAAAATACGCTTGTTGATCTGGCAATTTAAGCAACGGCATATTATTTTCACAGTCAAAAGAGAACTTGGCAATGTGAAGTTCATCTTGTTTCAACAGGTCATAGAAACTTTTAGCCTGGAGTTTATGCATCTTATGATTAGTTATTAATTCTGTTTTTGCAGTGGGATCGGTACAGTGCTTAATTTTTTCTTTAAACTGTAAGCATTTGGAACATTGATCTGTCTGGGGAGTCCCAAAACCCACGTTAAAATAAGTTCTGAAATAACAATGCTTCACTTTTCAGACTGTTTTTCAGCCTGCTGATTATACATAAACCAAAGCTTCTTCACGTTGAATTCACAAGGTAAATAAACTCGATGAGGAGTATCACTACGGCAGTAATGGCTTTCGGTACATTTGAGAGATTCAACAAATTTCTTTATGCTTTATCTCCTCCTCGAGTTTCTATGCGCGACAATCCAGTTTGTCCCAATTTCTTTAGTAATCGTATAAGTCGGTTTTTTTATACCTAATACACCCAAAAATACCTCTCGACGAACTTTTCCCTCTGTAGTTTTAATTGTGTATCCAATTGAGATGGCGTGGGCCTTGGATTTTGCTCGGTGATTAACCCTAGGCCTCGAATGTGTCTTGAGCGGCTTTGTCTTTCGTACGATAAAATGACTCGTGGAACTTTTTTAAATCAGTTATGTTTAGATATGAAGTACATTGATAAGGCTGGTATGGTTTTCCTTTATGGCCGCATCGAGGAAATATGGGCAAAGATTTAGGGGCATACCTTCAAATAATAAAATAGATTTATTGCAAATTACATAGACACTGTTATGCTACTACTGTTATGCTTACCTTGCACGTTTTGCTTTTGTTCGCTTCTAATCTTCTGGGTTGCAATGTCTTTTTCTTGCTATCTTCCACAATTCTTGAACTTCCCATTTCCATATCGTAGTATTTGAAAATTCACTTCACTTTTATTAAACAACACCTGTTGCATTTATTTAATAGCAACCACAATCGGCCATGGCATCAACAAGATCACATGAGAATAATTCTTTATTTCTATTGGCCACTGTGGACATGTCGGTCTTTGCAACTGAACCGAATAGGCACATGTCGCACTTTGCATTTTATCAAAGATTTCAACCTATGAAATTTCTATTCATTTGTTGGATTTTGCAGCTAAATATGTAGTAAAATCTTACAGAAACAGTCGACAAGTCTAATGATTTATATAACTCAATTTTAGTTCTTTTGTGACTTATCGCGTTTTTGATATATACCTCTCAATTGTGAAACATAATTTAAATTGCGACCACAAAAATTAAAAAATGACGCTATTAGGTTACAGTAATAGTTATAATTTAGATATTTTCGAAGCAATATAAACGAAAAAAAAAAAACAGAAACAGATATTAAGAAATAATGACCTGCCACCTCGCCATCGACCGTTTCTACTGAATGTGTGATCGAGTGTAGGGCTTTGTGTGATCCGAAGTTGATATATTACTTACCCTCTTAACAATATATGAAGCACATTTTAACCGAAACAAATTTGAAACCCATATATTTGAGCCGATAATTTTAAACTGACTGTTGACTGTTGTCTTGTCTAATGAGAAACCGGCAATAATTTCCTATCATGATCGATTCGATTTCGTTCAAATTGTGGATATATATGTAAATGACCATGCTAAATACGAAACAAGTGTTAGATTTGGGCTAAAAGGCTTTCTTTGGCCAAAAAAATATAAAAATATCACCTAAGACGAACGCTCCAATTCCGTATAGGAGTAATTTGACCCCGCTTTTTTCTAGGTAAACGGCGCCAAACCCCGAGACTATTTCTTCATCCGATAGAAAATTTTCTCAGCTTTCAGAATATATATAGGTTGTGTTTAGAAATGTTTTTCCTTATGATCGAAAATTTGAAAAAACCAAAACGGTGCAAGATTCGATGCCAACCTTGGAGCGTTGCAGCGTTTGAGTTTATCTTATTTTTCGATGTGAAGTAGCCACTTTTGTAAACATAACCTTATATATTCTGAAAGCTGAGAAAATTTGCTATCAAACAAAGAAATAGTCGCAGAGTTTAGAGCCGTTTGCCTATAAAAAGCGAGGTCAAAGTAGTCTTATGCGGAATTGGAGTGTTCGTCTTAGGTGACATTTTTATTTTATTTTTTTGGCCAAACAAAACCCTTTAGCCCAAATCTGATACCGTTATTGTATTCAGCATGATCAATTACATATACATTCAAAATTTCAAGGAAATCGAAGAGGTCGAGATATTCTTCAAAATCGCAAGATGAACTAGAGCGAAGCAGATTCATCAAACGGCTCTCGAGAAAATTTATCTCTATAACGCGTTAATGTGCCTTGCTGGGAGTTTGGTCTCTCGTTTAGATAAACAAGGTGAACCTACTAGCCGAGGAGGAAGCAAATCCATCAAACGGTTATCGAGCTAGGTAATATTTATATGATGAAAAAGTTGTCCAGAAAATTTATGAAAGTTTGAACGGTCACAGCGCTCAAACGCGTTAATGTGCCTTCCTGGGGGTTTGTCCTCTCGTTTAGATTATCAAGATGAACCATCTGGCCGAGAGCGAAGTAAATTCATCAAACGGTTCTCGAGAAAATTAATCTCTATAACGAGTTAATGTGCCTTGCTGGGAGTTTGGCCTCTTGTTTAGATTAACAAGGTGAACCTACTTGCCGAGGAGGAAGCAAATTCATCAAACGGTTATCCAGCTAGGTAATATTCATATGATCAAAAAGTTGTCCAGAAAATTTATGAAAGTTTGAACAGTCACAGCGCTCAAACGCGTTAATGTGCCTTCCTGGGGTTTGTCCTCTCGTTTAGATTAGGTGAACCTAACTTGCCGAGGAAGAAGCAGATCCATCAAACGGTTATCGAGCTAGGTAATATTTATATGAAAAAGTTGTCCAGAAAATTTATGAAAGTTTGAACGGTCGCAGCGCTCAAACGCGTTAATGTGCCTTCCTGGTAGTTTGTCCTCTCGTTTAGATTATCAAGATGAACCAACTTGCCCAGAGCGAAGCAGATTCATCAAACGGTTCTCGAGAAAATTTATCTCTATAACGCGTTAATGTGCCTTGCTGGGAGTTTGGCCTCTCGTTTAGATTAACAAGGTGAACCTACTTGCCGAGGAAGAAGCAGATCCATCAAACGGTTATCGAGTTAGGTAATATTTATATGATGAAAAAGTTGTCCAGAAAATTTATGAAAGTTTGAACGGTCACAGCGCTCAAACGCGTTAATGTGCCTTCCTGGTAGTTTGTCCTCTCGTTTAGATTATCAAGATGAACCATCTGGCCGAGAGCGAAGTAGATTCATCAAACGGTTCTCGAGAAAATTTATCTCTATAACGCGTTAATGTGCCTTGCTGGGAGTTTGGCCTCTCGTTTAGATTAACAAGGTGAACCTACTTGCCGAGGAGGAAGCAGATCCATCAAACGGTTATCGAGTTAGGTAATATTTATATGATGAAAAAGTTGTCCAGAAAATTTATGAAAGTTTGAACGGTCACAGCGCTCAAACGCGTTAATGTGCCTTCCTGGTAGTTTGTCCTCTCGTTTAGATTATCAAGATGAACCATCTGGCCGAGAGCGAAGTAGATTCATCAAACGGTTCTCGAGAAAATTTATCTCTATAACGCGTTAATGTGCCTTGCTGGGAGTTTGGCCTCTCGTTTAGATTAACAAGGTGAACCTACTTGCCGAGGAAGAAGCAGATCCATCAAACGGTTATCGAGTTAGGTAATATTTATATGATGAAAAAGTTGTCCAGTTTGAAAAATTATGTTAAAGTTTGAACGGTCACAGCGCTCAAACGCGTTAATGTGCCTTCCTGGTAGTTTGTCCTCTCGTTTAGATTAACAAGATGAACCATCTGGCCGAGAGCGAAGTAGATTCATCAAACGGTTCTCGAGAAAATTTATCTCTATAACGCGTTAATGTGCCTTGCTGGGAGTTTGGCCTCTCGTTTAGATTAACAAGGTAAACCTACTTGCCGAGGAAGAAGCAGATCCATCAAACGGTTATCGAGTTAGGTAATATTTATATGATGAAAAAGTTGTCCAGAAAATTTATGAAAGTTTGAACGGTCGCAGCACTCAAACGCGTTAATGTGCCTTCCTGGGGTTTGTCCTCTCGTTTAGATTATCAAGATGAACCATCTGGCCGAGAGCGAAGTAGATTCATCAAACGGTTCTCGAGAAAATTTATCTCTATAACGCGTTAATGTGCCTTTCTGGGAGTTTGGCCTCTCGTTTAGATTAACAAGGTAAACCTACTTGCCGAGGAAGAAGCAGATCCATCAAACGGTTATCGAGTTAGGTAATATTTATATGATGAAAAAGTTGTCCAGAAAATTTATGAAAGTTTGAACGGTCGCAGCACTCAAACGCGTTAATGTGCCTTCCTGGTAGTTTGTCCTCTCGTTTAGATTATCAAGATGAACCATCTGGCCGAGAGCGAAGTAGATTCATCAAACGGTTCTCGAGAAAATTTATCTCTATAACGCGTTAATGTGCCTTGCTGGGAGTTTGGCCTCTCGTTTAGATTAACAAGGTGAACCTACTTGCCGAGGAAGAAGCAGATCCATCAAACGGTTATCGAGTTAGGTAATATTTATATGATGAAAAAGTTGTCCAGAAAATTTATGAAAGTTTGAACGGTCACAGCACTCAAACGCGTTAATGTGCCTTCCTGGTAGTTTGTCCTCTCGTTTAGATTATCAAGATGAACCATCTGGCCGAGAGCGAAGTAGATTCATCAAACGGTTCTCGAGAAAATTTATCTCTATAACGCGTTAATGTGCCTTGCTGGGAGTTTGGCCTCTCGTTTAGATTAACAAGGTAAACCTACTTGCCGAGGAAGAAGCAGATCCATCAAACGGTTATCGAGTTAGGTAATATTTATATGATGAAAAAGTTGTCCAGAAAATTTATGAAAGTTTGAACGGTCGCAGCGCTCAAACGCGTTAATGTGCCTTCCTGGGGGTTTGTCCTCTCGTTTAGATTATCAAGATGAACCATCTGGCCGAGAGCGAAGTAGATTCATCAAACGGTTCTCGAGAAAATTTATCTCTATAACGCGTTAATGTGCCTTGCTGGGAGTTTGGCCTCTCGTTTAGATTAACAAGGTGAACCTACTTGCCGAGGAAGAAGCAGATCCATCAAACGGTTATCGAGTTAGGTAATATTTATATGATGAAAAAGTTGTCCAGAAAATTTATGAAAGTTTGAACGGTCGCAGCACTCAAACGCGTTAATGTGCCTTCCTGGTAGTTTGTCCTCTCGTTTAGATTATCAAGATGAACCATCTGGCCGAGAGCGAAGTAGATTCATCAAACGGTTCTCGAGAAAATTTATCTCTATAACGCGTTAATGTGCCTTGCTGGGAGTTTGGCCTCTCGTTTAGATTAACAAGGTAAACCTACTTGCCGAGGAAGAAGCAGATCCATCAAACGGTTATCGAGTTAGGTAATATTTATATGATGAAAAAGTTGTCCAGAAAATTTATGAAAGTTTGAACGGTCGCAGCACTCAAACGCGTTAATGTGCCTTCCTGGGGTTTGTCCTCTCGTTTAGATTATCAAGATGAACCATCTGGCCGAGAGCGAAGTAGATTCATCAAACGGTTCTCGAGAAAATTTATCTCTATAACGCGTTAATGTGCCTTGCTGGGAGTTTGGCCTCTCGTTTAGATTAACAAGGTAAACCTACTTGCCGAGGAAGAAGCAGATCCATCAAACGGTTATCGAGTTAGGTAATATTTATATGATGAAAAAGTTGTCCAGAAAATTTATGAAAGTTTGAACGGTCGCAGCACTCAAACGCGTTAATGTGCCTTCCTGGGGGTTTGTCCTCTCGTTTAGATTATCAAGATGAACCATCTGGCCGAGAGCGAAGTAGATTCATCAAACGGTTCTCGAGAAAATTTATCTCTATAACGCGTTAATGTGCCTTTCTGGGAGTTTGGCCTCTCGTTTAGATTAACAAGGTAAACCTACTTGCCGAGGAAGAAGCAGATCCATCAAACGGTTATCGAGTTAGGTAATATTTATATGATGAAAAAGTTGTCCAGAAAATTTATGAAAGTTTGAACGGTCGCAGCACTCAAACGCGTTAATGTGCCTTCCTGGGGTTTGTCCTCTCGTTTAGATTATCAAGATGAACCATCTGGCCGAGAGCGAAGTAGATTCATCAAACGGTTCTCGAGAAAATTTATCTCTATAACGCGTTAATGTGCCTTTCTGGGAGTTTGGCCTCTCGTTTAGATTAACAAGGTAAACCTACTTGCCGAGGAAGAAGCAGATCCATCAAACGGTTATCGAGTTAGGTAATATTTATATGATGAAAAAGTTGTCCAGAAAATTTATGAAAGTTTGAACGGTCGCAGCACTCAAACGCGTTAATGTGCCTTCCTGGGGGTTTGTCCTCTCGTTTAGATTATCAAGATGAACCATCTGGCCGAGAGCGAAGTAGATTCATCAAACGGTTCTCGAGAAAATTTATCTCTATAACGCGTTAATGTGCCTTGCTGGGAGTTTGGCCTCTCGTTTAGATTAACAAGGTAAACCTACTTGCCGAGGAAGAAGCAGATCCATCAAACGGTTATCGAGTTAGGTAATATTTATATGATGAAAAAGTTGTCCAGAAAATTTATGAAAGTTTGAACGGTCGCAGCACTCAAACGCGTTAATGTGCCTTCCTGGTAGTTTGTCCTCTCGTTTAGATTATCAAGATGAACCATCTGGCCGAGAGCGAAGTAGATTCATCAAACGGTTCTCGAGAAAATTTATCTCTATAACGCGTTAATGTGCCTTTCTGGGAGTTTGGCCTCTCGTTTAGATTAACAAGGTAAACCTACTTGCCGAGGAAGAAGCAGATCCATCAAACGGTTATCGAGTTAGGTAATATTTATATGATGAAAAAGTTGTCCAGAAAATTTATGAAAGTTTGAACGGTCGCAGCACTCAAACGCGTTAATGTGCCTTCCTGGTAGTTTGTCCTCTCGTTTAGATTATCAAGATGAACCATCTGGCCGAGAGCGAAGTAGATTCATCAAACGGTTCTCGAGAAAATTTATCTCTATAACGCGTTAATGTGCCTTGCTGGGAGTTTGGCCTCTCGTTTAGATTAACAAGGTAAACCTACTTGCCGAGGAAGAAGCAGATCCATCAAACGGTTATCGAGTTAGGTAATATTTATATGATGAAAAAGTTGTCCAGAAAATTTATGAAAGTTTGAACGGTCGCAGCACTCAAACGCGTTAATGTGCCTTCCTGGGGGTTTGTCCTCTCGTTTAGATTATCAAGATGAACCATCTGGCCGAGAGCGAAGTAGATTCATCAAACGGTTCTCGAGAAAATTTATCTCTATAACGCGTTAATGTGCCTTTCTGGGAGTTTGGCCTCTCGTTTAGATTAACAAGGTAAACCTACTTGCCGAGGAAGAAGCAGATCCATCAAACGGTTATCGAGTTAGGTAATATTTATATGATGAAAAAGTTGTCCAGAAAATTTATGAAAGTTTGAACGGTCAGCGCTCAAACGCGTTAATGTGCCTTCCTGGGGGTTTGTCCTCGCGTTTAGATTAACAAGATGAACCATCTCCTGAAGTAGATTCATCAAACGGTTCTCGAGAAAATTTATCTCTATAACCCGTTAATGTGCCTTGCTGGGAGTTTGGCCTCTCGTTTAGATTAACAAGGTGAACCTACTTGCCGAGGAAGAAGCAGATCCATCAAACGGTTATCGAGTTAGGTAATATTTATATGATGAAAAAGTTGTCCAGAAAATTTATGAAAGTTTGAACGGTCGCAGCACTCAAACGCGTTAATGTGCCTTCCTGGGGGTTTGTCCTCTCGTTTAGATTATCAAGATGAACCATCTGGCCGAGAGCGAAGTAGATTCATCAAACGGTTCTCGAGAAAATTTATCTCTATAACGCGTTAATGTGCCTTGCTGGGAGTTTGGCCTCTCGTTTAGATTAACAAGGTAAACCTACTTGCCGAGGAAGAAGCAGATCCATCAAACGGTTATCGAGTTAGGTAATATTTATATGATGAAAAAGTTGTCCAGAAAATTTATGAAAGTTTGAACGGTCGCAGCACTCAAACGCGTTAATGTGCCTTCCTGGTAGTTTGTCCTCTCGTTTAGATTATCAAGATGAACCATCTGGCCGAGAGCGAAGTAGATTCATCAAACGGTTCTCGAGAAAATTTATCTCTATAACGCGTTAATGTGCCTTGCTGGGAGTTTGGCCTCTCGTTTAGATTAACAAGGTAAACCTACTTGCCGAGGAAGAAGCAGATCCATCAAACGGTTATCGAGTTAGGTAATATTTATATGATGAAAAAGTTGTCCAGAAAATTTATGAAAGTTTGAACGGTCGCAGCACTCAAACGCGTTAATGTGCCTTCCTGGGGGTTTGTCCTCTCGTTTAGATTATCAAGATGAACCATCTGGCCGAGAGCGAAGTAGATTCATCAAACGGTTCTCGAGAAAATTTATCTCTATAACGCGTTAATGTGCCTTGCTGGGAGTTTGGCCTCTCGTTTAGATTAACAAGGTAAACCTACTTGCCGAGGAAGAAGCAGATCCATCAAACGGTTATCGAGTTAGGTAATATTTATATGATGAAAAAGTTGTCCAGAAAATTTATGAAAGTTTGAACGGTCACAGCGCTCAAACGCGTTAATGTGCCTTCCTGGGGGTTTGTCCTCTCGTTTAGATTATCAAGATGAACCATCTGGCCGAGAGCGAAGTAGATTCATCAAACGGTTCTCGAGAAAATTTATCTCTATAACGCGTTAATGTGCCTTGCTGGGAGTTTGGCCTCTCGTTTAGATTAACAAGGTAAACCTACTTGCCGAGGAAGAAGCAGATCCATCAAACGGTTATCGAGTTAGGTAATATTTATATGATGAAAAAGTTGTCCAGAAAATTTATGAAAGTTTGAACGGTCGCAGCACTCAAACGCGTTAATGTGCCTTCCTGGTAGTTTGTCCTCTCGTTTAGATTATCAAGATGAACCATCTGGCCGAGAGCGAAGTAGATTCATCAAACGGTTCTCGAGAAAATTTATCTCTATAACGCGTTAATGTGCCTTGCTGGGAGTTTGGCCTCTCGTTTAGATTAACAAGGTAAACCTACTTGCCGAGGAGGAAGCAGATCCATCAAACGGTTATCGAGTTAGGTAATATTTATATGATGAAAAAGTTGTCCAGAAAATTTATGAAAGTTTGAACGGTCACAGCACTCAAACGCGTTAATGTGCCTTCCTGGGGGTTTGTCCTCTCGTTTAGATTATCAAGATGAACCATCTGGCCGAGAGCGAAGTAGATTCATCAAACGGTTCTCGAGAAAATTTATCTCTATAACGCGTTAATGTGCCTTTCTGGGAGTTTGGCCTCTCGTTTAGATTAACAAGGTAAACCTACTTGCCGAGGAAGAAGCAGATCCATCAAACGGTTATCGAGTTAGGTAATATTTATATGATGAAAAAGTTGTCCAGAAAATTTATGAAAGTTTGAACGGTCGCAGCGCTCAAACGCGTTAATGTGCCTTCCTGGTAGTTTGTCCTCTCGTTTAGATTAACAAGATGAACCATCTGGCCGAGAGCGAAGTAGATTCATCAAAGCGGTTCTCGAGAAAATTTATCTCTATAACCCGTTAATGTGCCTTTGGGAGTTTGGCCTCTCGTTTAGATTAACAAGGTGAACCTACTTGCCGAGGAAGAAGCAGATCCATCAAACGGTTATCGAGTTAGGTAATATTTATATGATGAAAAAGTTGTCCAGAAAATTTATGAAAGTTTGAACGGTCACAGCGCTCAAACGCGTTAATGTGCCTTCCTGGGGGTTTGTCCTCTCGTTTAGATTATCAAGATGAACCATCTGGCCGAGAGCGAAGTAGATTCATCAAACGGTTCTCGAGAAAATTTATCTCTATAACGCGTTAATGTGCCTTGCTGGGAGTTTGGCCTCTCGTTTAGATTAACAAGGTAAACCTACTTGCCGAGGAGGAAGCAGATCCATCAAACGGTTATCGAGTTAGGTAATATTTATATGATGAAAAAGTTGTCCAGAAAATTTATGAAAGTTTGAACGGTCGCAGCACTCCAACGCGTTAATGTGCCTTCCTGGTAGTTTGTCCTCTCGTTTAGATTATCAAGATGAACCATCTGGCCGAGAGCGAAGTAGATTCATCAAACGGTTCTCGAGAAAATTTATCTCTATAACGCGTTAATGTGCCTTGCTGGGAGTTTGGCCTCTCGTTTAGATTAACAAGGTAAACCTACTTGCCGAGGAAGAAGCAGATCCATCAAACGGTTATCGAGTTAGGTAATATTTATATGATGAAAAAGTTGTCCAGAAAATTTATGAAAGTTTGAACGGTCGCAGCACTCCAACGCGTTAATGTGCCTTCCTGGTAGTTTGTCCTCTCGTTTAGATTATCAAGATGAACCATCTGGCCGAGAGCGAAGTAGATTCATCAAACGGTTCTCGAGAAAATTTATCTCTATAACGCGTTAATGTGCCTTTCTGGGAGTTTGGCCTCTCGTTTAGATTAACAAGGTAAACCTACTTGCCAAGGAAGAAGCAGATCCATCAAACGGTTATCGAGTTAGGTAATATTTATATGATGAAAAAGTTGTCCAGAAAATTTATGAAAGTTTGAACGGTCGCAGCACTCAAACGCGTTAATGTGCCTTCCTGGTAGTTTGTCCTCTCGTTTAGATTAACAAGGTAAACCTACTTGCCGAGGAAGAAGCAGATCCATCAAACGGTTATCGAGTTAGGTAATATTTATATGATGAAAAAGTTGTCCAGAAAATTTATGAAAGTTTGAACGGTCACAGCGCTCAAACGCGTTAATGTGCCTTCCTGGGGGTTTGTCCTCTCGTTTAGATTATCAAGATGAACCATCTGGCCGAGAGCGAAGTAGATTCATCAAACGGTTCTCGAGAAAATTTATCTCTATAACGCGTTAATGTGCCTTGCTGGGAGTTTGGCCTCTCGTTTAGATTAACAAGGTGAACCTACTTGCAGAGGAAGAAGCAGATTCATCAAACGGTTATCGAGCTAGGTAATATTTATATGATGAAAAAGTTGTCCAGAAAATTTATGAAAGTTTGAACGGTCACAGCGCTCAAACGCGTTAATGTGCCTTCCTGGTAGTTTGTCCTCTCGTTTAGATTATCAAGATGAACCATCTGGCCGAGAGCGAAGTAGATTCATCAAACGGTTCTCGAGAAAATTTATCTCTATAACGCGTTAATGTGCCTTTCTGGGAGTTTGGCCTCTCGTTTAGATTAACAAGGTAAACCTACTTGCCGAGGAAGAAGCAGATCCATCAAACGGTTATCGAGTTAGGTAATATTTATATGATGAAAAGTTGTCCAGAAAATTTATGAAAGTTTGAACGGTCGCAGCACTCCAACGCGTTAATGTGCCTTCCTGGTAGTTTGTCCTCTCGTTTAGATTATCAAGATGAACCATCTGGCCGAGAGCGAAGTAGATTCATCAAACGGTTCTCGAGAAAATTTATCTCTATAACGAGTTAATGTGCCTTGCTGGGAGTTTGGCCTCTCGTTTAGATTAACAAGGTGAACCTACTTGCTGAGAGGGAAGCAGATTCATCAAGCGGTTATCGAGCTAGGTAATATTTATATGATGAAAAAGTTGTCCAGAAAATTTATGAAAGTTTGAACGGTCACAGCGCTCAAACGCGTTAATGTGCCTTCCTGGTAGTTTGTCCTCTCGTTTAGATTATCAAGATGAACCATCTGGCCGAGAGCGAAGTAGATTCATCAAACGGTTCTCGAGAAAATTTATCTCTATAACGAGTTAATGTGCCTTGCTGGGAGTTTGGCCTCTCGTTTAGATTAACAAGGTGAACCTACTTGCCGAGGAGGAAGCATATCCATCAAACGGTTATCGAGCTAGGTAATATTTATATGATCAAAAAGTTGTCCAGAAAACTTATGAAAGTTTGAACAGTCACAGCGCTCAAACGCGTTAATGTGCCTTCCTGGTAGTTTGTCCTCTCGTTTAGATTATCAAGATGAACCAACTTGCCCTGAGCGAAGCAGATTCATCAAACGGCTCTCGAGAAAATTTATCTCTATAACGAGTTAATGTGCCTTGCTGGGAGTTTGGCCTCTCGTTTAGATTAACAAGGTGAACCTACTTGCCGAGGTAGAAGCAGATCCATCAAACGGTTATCGAGTTAGGTAATATTTATATGATGAAAAAGTTGTCCAGAAAATTTATGAAAGTTTGAACGGTCACAGCGCTCAAACGCGTTAATGTGCCTTCCTGGGGGTTTGTTCTCTCGTTTAGATTATCAAGATGAACCAACTTGCCCAGAGCGAAGCAGATTCATCAAACGGTTCTCGAGAAAATTTATCTCTATAACGCGTTAATGTGCCTTGCTGGGAGTTGGGCCTCTGGTTTAGATTAACAAGGTGAACCTACTTGCCGAGGAGGAAATAGATCCATCAAACGGTTATCGAGCTATAGAAAAAATGTGGTCTTTTGTCAATTTTCGAAGGGCGTTCGATTTCGTTCAAATTTTGAATGTATATGCAATTGACCATACTAAACACGAAACAAGTGTCAGATTTGGACTAAAGGGCTTTGTTTGGCAAAAAAATATAAAAATAGCACCTAAGACGAACACTTCAATTCCACATAGGACCCCGTTTTTTTTTTTAGGTAAACGGTACCAAACCTCGCGATTATTTTCTTATTTGATAGCAAATTTTCTCAGCTTTCAGAATATATATAGATTATATTTACAAAGGTGGCTACTTCACTTCGAAAAATGAGAAAACTTGAACGCTGCAGAAATTTAACTTCAAATCCTTGTGTTTTATTTTTACATAAGGCTTCAGCGACGTAATAAATATTAGCTGATTATAATTTGTCATAGTATTTGACATAACTACTGATATTCCTGTCATACAAACAGTTGACAAAACTAAAATGGATACATTTAATTTTATCCCCCTTCCCCTCCCCCACTATATTCTCCTATCAATAGGCTTTCGTAGTTCAAGTTGTTATCCTGTATACTTTAAAAGTGTTTGAAGCTCCAATTAAAACAAGGCCAGCCAGGATCCAGCTTTAAACCATTCTAATTTGTGGACCAACAATTCATAGTATTTCTTTCCAACTTTCTTTGTAGAAATATACATAGGTGGGCGTTATTACCGTGATGAAAACGATAATTCTTTTAGAAACTTTTTAATTAATGTGAATCCTCTAATTAATAATTAACACTTATACCCTTTCAGAAGCGCTACAATAACTTATAAACTACTATTTAATAAGCGCATGCGACTGAAGAGAAGCAGCGCAAAACGAAAAATGAAACGGATCGACCGACAGTTAGCTTAAATTTTTCCCCCAACAAGCAAGCTTCGGATGGAGAGAACATTCTCAGATAAGCTCGCGTGAATCTCTCGCAATCCAATCGGAAAACAAACATTCAACAAGTTTAACTAGTTTCGCAATAGTTTTAATCGAACAATTTAACAACAAAAAATGGATGAGAATTTAACATTTTTAATTGACGATAATATATATTTAAATGTTAACGGTAGTAATTTAGAAGCTATATTAGGGCCTAAAAGGGATAATTTACGTGTAGTAATCACAATGACTGTAATCTACGCTATAATATTTTTAAGTGGAATTATAGGGAATGTGAGTACGTGCATAGTAATCGTGACCAACAAATCGATGCATACAGCGACTAATTACTACCTATTAAATTTAGCGATATCCGATTTATTATTATTAGTCACCGGGTTACCGCAAGAGATGTACTCAATCTGGTCGCGTTACCCTTATATTTTCGGATACGCATTCTGTATATTAAGAGGATTATTCGCTGAAACTTCAGCGAACGCTACCGTTCTAACCGTAACAGCTTTCACCGTCGAGAGGTACGTCGCGATCTGTCACCCCTTCCTATCGCATACATTATCGAAATTATCGCGGATAATAAAGTTAATCTTCGTGATCTGGTTGATAGCGTTCTGTTCGGCGATCCCTCAAGCTTTACAATTCGGAGTGATGCGCTTCGTCGACGACGTTCCTGAAAGTGATATGTGTCAGGTGGTTAATCCTATAATGATGCATTCGTTCGAATTATCCACGTTCCTCTTTTTCGTCGCTCCGATGACTTTGATCACAGTTTTATACGTATTGATAGGGATAAGGTTGAGGAAATCGACGACGCTTATCAAGAAGAACCACAAGGAATGCAAGACGAGTAAAGGGAAAAAGAACGTTTACTATAATAGAAATCATAAGCACCAGAATACTCAATCTTCTAGGAAAATTGTGAAAATGTTAGGTAAGGAAGTTTATTTTTATATCTAGTGAAAAATTGTTCGGATTGGATTTTGACAAATCTATATAATTATTCAATGTGTAGGATTTTTATTCTGAATTTGAAATCGCAACTCCCTTTTCCTGTTTTTGTTGTTACTGTCATTTGTTAGCGTAGTTCACGTTGATATAAATTGTATTGTTACATATTCGTGACATATAATATACATATCTGTTGGATCTAATTTATTACTTTTTTATTTAATGTAGATTCAACGATCTTAATACACAATATCACAATAAATAACAATAAGTGACTACCATGGAAGTTGTCATTGATTGATGATAGCCAAATAAAATGGGTGAAAACTTAAAAAAAAACTATTGAAGGCGTAGCTGAAATTGTCACACATATACATTTCTTAAAGTATACTAGCTGCCTTAGAATTAAATGGACCGTACAGTTGGTTAAAATTTAAAAATAAATTTTCAACAATCAAAATATTATTTGAGAATCAATACTGAATTACGATTAACAACTTTTTTAAACTACTACTACATCGGGGAGTGAATACAGAGAAGAATTTGTTTATTATAACAGAAAAACAGTTTTTAAATGTACTAACGTGGGTTTTTCTTCACTGGATCTCTTGGTGCAGAAGTAGAACACTAAACACTTTAACCCACTAAACACCAAACAAGTTTCAACAGCAAAGCTGTCATTATCAAGGCGATAATAAAACTAAATTAAAATAATATCTACAAATACGCATCATTAATTTCCGATTAACGAAAACAATGACGAATGCGGGATAGGTCCGATGTCACAGTTCATTACACATGACTTATTTTTATATATTTCTAAACTTTCGAAAACATTTAGAAACTTACAATTGTTTATTTGTCTAATTAATTTAACATTCGTATGATCGATGTTGTGATCTGTTTCAAAAATGTGTTGGGCAACGCTTGATTTCTCAATTCTATTAAATCTAAGATTAGCCATATGCTCTTTGAATCCAGTTGAGACTGCTCTCCTGGTTTGCCCAATATATTTTTGATTACAGTCTTTACAATTGATTTCGTAAATACCTGACTTTTCTAGAGGTTGTATTTTATCTTTAGGGTTACCGATGAGACTTCGTAAACTAGTCCCAGAACTGTAAACTATTCTGAGATCTAGCGCTTTGAAGATTTTACTCAAACCTTTCATTGGTCAGCCATTTGGAAACCTTATAAGTCGGTGCGTCAATTGCCGAAAGAATTGGCTTTACCGACTTGCCAGGTTTGTGAATTTTAGGTAAACAATATAATTTAAATTATAAATGGCTGACCAATGAATTTAATAATTTGCCAATACAGCAACCTAGTTTTGCAGTAAAAAATTCGTTAGAATTTATTAAAGAAATTCAAAATATTCAGTTGCTGGAGGGTGAAATATTGATTTCATTTGATGTTAGTTCTCTCTTTCCTAGTGTTCCGATTCCAGACACCTTGACATACCTCGAAGACTTGTTGCTTCAAAATAGTTTGAGTCAACAATGTGTCCAGGAATATATTCGCTTAACTGACATCTGTATGAAACAGAACATTTTTCAATTCAACGGGGGTTTTTATGAACAGCTGGAAGGAACGGAAATGGGTAACTCCTTGTCGCCCTTTTTGGCTAACCTTTTCATGAGCCGTTTTGAGAAGGACTTAGAATCTGAAAGCGAATACTTTCCTAGGGTTTGGTTGAGGTATGTGGATGATATTTTCGCTATATTTGACACTAAAAAATGTAATATTGACGATTTTCTCAATAGATTAAATAATCGAAACCAAAAGTTCACTTGTGAAAGAGAAGAAAACGGTAACCTACCTTTTCTAGATACTTTAGTAATTAGAAATAACAATAGATTAGAGTTTGACGTGTATAGAAAGGAAACCAGTACACTTCGCTACATTCCTTCAGATTCTCATCATTGTGTTCAACACAAAATAACAAGCCTGAATTTTTTGGTCCACAGACTTCTCACCTTTTCCTTGAACAAGGCAAGGTATGAGAAAGAGCTTAAAATTATAAAAGATGCGGCCAAGTGTAATGGTTTCCAGCGTCAGCATATCTTAATTAGTTAATTAGGAAGTTTAATTAAAAGAAAACTGTGAAAGAATCTACGACTTTTCGAGAGGATGTTAAAGCTTCACCCGTTGTGACCCTCCCTTACGCTCCCTTTACCGCTAAAGGTTTGAGTAAAATCTTCAAAGAGCTAGATCTCAGAATAGTTTACAGTTCTGGGACTAGTTTACGAAGTCTCATCGGTAACCCTAAAGATAAAATACAACCTCTAGAAAAGTCAGGTATTTACGAAATCAATTGTATAGACTGTAATCAAAAATATATTGGGCAAACCAGGAGAGCAGTCTCAACTAGATTTAAAGAGCATATGGCTAATCTTAGATTTAAACGGGTCGATGGCCGCAGTGGTTAGGTGGCTGACTATTGTCGTGAGAGGACGATAGGTGCCGGGGTTCAATTCTCTGGAGAGACGGTGACATTTTTTCAGAGAGTTTAATCCCGGATCGACTTGCCATTCGCTGTTGGGAGCAAAGTGATTAACAGCGCGGCATCATAAAAAGGCGATATGATGCTGTCACAAAGCCATTTAAACACAATTTACACACACCAAACTACACCGCTAGAGTTGCAGTGATAGCCAGACAAGCGATACAGTTTACGGAGTCACTGCAACTAAGCACCCACCACACATTAAAAAAAAAAAAAAAAAAAAAAAAAAAAAAAAAAAAAAAATAGAATCGAGAAATCGAGCGTTGCCAAACACATTTTTGAAACAGATCACAACATCGATCATACGAATGTTAAATTAATTAGACAAATAAACAATAAATTGTAAATTTCTAAATATTTTCGAAAGTTTAGAAATATATAAAAATAAGTCTGTGACAACGGACCTATCCCGCATTCGTCATTGTTTTCGTTAATCGGAAATTAATGAGCGTATCGGATTCACCGTGCATAACATTTAAGTTACCTGTATTTGTAGATTTTATTTTAATTTAGTTTTATTATCGCCTTGATAATGACAGTATTTGCTGTTGAAACGCGTCGGTGTTTTAGTTAAAACTTGTTTGGTGTTTAGTGGGTTAAAGTGTTTAGTGTTCTAACATGGGTTTAACGATCAATCAGCCCAATAAATGGCGTCTCGTTATTGACAGTAGTAAACGAAGTCTAAAAGCAGTTCTTCTACATAATGGAAATAAATATGCTTCCGTTCCAATTGCTCACTCAACATGTGTAAAAGAAGAATATGAGGTAATTTCAATTCTTTTACAAAAAATAAAATATATTGAACACAACAGACAACAGGGTCAACAGAGTGGTTATACTAAATGTTTTATTTGTCTCTGGGACAGTCGAGCGTCATAGGACTGCAAAAAATTGGCATGTGAGAGATGCTCTTGTTGTTGGGGAAAAAAATGTTATAAATGAACCCTCAGTTTCAAGACAAAAAAATCATTCTTCCACCATTGCATATAAAATTAGTGCTAATGAAGCAATTTGTTAAGGCTCTCGATAGAAATGGTCAGTGTTTCCAGTTTATTTCTCACAAATTTCCTGTTTTAAGTACTGAAAAACTAAAAGCAAGTATCTTTGATGGATCTCAAATACGTAAATTGATGAAAGACACCACTAATTTTGAGACTTGTATAAATGATGTGGAGAGACTTGCCTGGCAATCTTTAGTGGCAGTTGCATAAAATTTCCTCGGAAATCATAAGGCTGACAACTATGTAGAACTAGTAGAGAAAAAGCTGGTGCGATTCAAAGATCTAGGCTGCAATATGAGTATAAAATTACACTACCTCTATAGTCATCTACATCATTTTCAACACAATTTAGGAGAATAGATACCAAGGAAGATGGGACACTCATATGATGGCTGAGTATTGCTGGGGAATCATGCGAGATTGCCCAAGTCAGTTTCATTCTAGAAAATCACTCAAGAGACAATTCCTTGATGTTTAATGTCAATAAAATATATATTTTTTATTATTTTTTGTCAAACTCCATTGAATGGCCACTCTGGAAACAATCTCTTCTGTGTTGGTAGACGTGGTTTTTTTAAACATTGGCTGTTTAACTTTATCTACCTCTTGGGAAATCCAAATTTTTTATAACTTTTGAGTTCCTTGACCAGTTTGCCAGTTTGACAGTTATATTTCTAATTTCACTTAATCAATTGTTTCTGTAATTTTTATAAAAATCTTAAGCACATGCCATTGCCATTCACCTTTAGTGATTTTTAATTTACTGATGATTAAAAGCAGTTTGAGATTGTGATGAGATAAAATATAAAAAAAAAAAACGCAAACGATACTTTCACCTGACAATAGTTGTTTCTGATTTGTGTTTATTTATTAAGTACATACATCCCAAACACTAAATAATACACAAAAATATATAAGTCAAAATACAACTAGCTTGGCATTCTAATTGGCATTGCATTCTTTGACTTAATAGTTGCTTAATGCAACATATACATATAATATAAGTTTGACATTTCTTTTGAGATATATAGAATCAAATGACGCAGAGCTGATAGGATTAGTTGGAGTTTCAGATTCTTCAATATTGTTAAAGTTAAAATCATCTTAGAGCATTGAATTTGCTTTTCGTTCAAAGATTAATTTGGTCTTCTTAAGAAAAATCCTATTTCTCCTATATCTGTTTCCTTCTTAGTCTTCTACAATGTATTAGCGATCGTTGTATCTTTGTATCACTCTTCCTTTCTTCTAGCCCTGTTTCCACTGAATTAAAATGTTATCATTAACATGCAGATAAGGTTAAATTCCTGGCTGTCCTTACCCTATTAACATCTTGAGAATTGATTAACTTTGGTTGTAATAAATATGTGTTTATTGGTAACTTTGACTTCATTATTCGATTTAAAAACAACTGGGAAGGAGAGAAGAAAAGAGCGATGATGGTAGGAGTTTGCAAAATCATTTAACTGTGCATTATTGAAAGGGTTGTTGTCAGAATACAATTTATCTGGCGATCTATATCTACATATCAATTGTTTAAAAAATTTACTTCACTAGCACTTTTATTTTTAAGCTCTTCACCTTCAATCCAATGAGAATACGCATTTATAAGAACTATATAACTCTTATTGTTTATGTCACATACAGGTTGATTGGTGAGAATGGCCTATTAAAAGTATTATACAAACGGATCGGAATTTTAAAACAAAATTTTGTAGTTGGATATGGTTGAATATGAACTATCACGTGAAAATATTTTTGAATAAATATCACTTTCGGTTAACCGGAAGTGGGCATCAACTTCGATTTTTTAAATAGCATGCTATAAAATAAATTACAAATTCAGCTTCTATGATAAATTTTACACATATTTCATGTATCATACCCTATACCTAAATACCATTCCTTCTGAGTTATTCGCAATTAAAGAAAAAAAGTGAGAGATACCGATCTTACTTTATAGTGATATTACTTCACGTAGGAGTAAATGAGGCGAATGAAATTTTGCATACGCGCAGCTGATATTATGTAGTTATACAGCATTTGAAGTTTTTTTCTGTAGCATTATACAGGGTGTTTAAAAACTTAGTTGCTTGTAAATAAGTTCAATCCGCGGAAAGTACATTTTCTTAAATGGAAAGGTATATATTTTATTAGATATTATGATTCTACAAAATATTCTCTTTGAATCCCTATTAGGTGTTCCTATACCTAAAATGTAAGGTTAATAAGTTATAACGATTTAATTAACCTCCGTACCTGAAATGCTCAAATATGTCAATTTACAGAATCAAGTGTGCTTGGCTCATTTGTTTTACATACTTACTTGCCACTTATTTTGACGTCTGTCATTTTGTTAATCGTATTTTCAAAAATTCTTCTCATTGAATTATAGGAATAAGGGATCCTTTACGCAAATAACACCAAATGATTAGCAAGAATTATTGGAATACGTCTCCAAATATAGAATGCCTCAATAGAAATGGTTGCCGTGTCGAACCATTTAGATAACTTATTTATTTGTGTTATTATTATGGTTGTTCTTATAATTTTTCTACTGTATCTTTTATATTATCTTTTTTATTTTTTTTATTTTACCTAATTTGTTATTACTAATTATTTAGACCTTTGATGTAGATTTACTTTATGTTGATTATTCAAATACCAATTGTTGGGAGTATCTAGGAGAATTCTTAGATAATCTAAATTTTTTACTGATATTGTTACACGTTGGGATTTACTTCACACTTTGGATTTTACTTTTATTTTAGATACACAAAAGACTCTTCAATCAACTAATATTTCATTGAGTAAAAAAACGTTTAACAAAATATTTTCTTTTGGACACACTACTTCAACTGTTTTTTAAATATCTGCCTTCTTAAATAATTATAACTGTTATTATTACTTAACAGGTATTGTTCTTTCATCATTGTTCTACGAACATATCGGTCGCTAAATCTTTTTATATCTTAAAAATTCTTAGAAATTTTTGCTGATCATTGGTTGTAAATGTTAGTATCTTTCACTAAACGTTTGATACGTTTATTTCACTATTTGATTACATTCACTTTACATAATAAATAAATTCATGATTACCTGATTTGGTCTATTCTCAATGCTAATCCATTCGAACACAATATACTGAGAAAAATGTATTGCACAGAAACGAAAACAATGTTATTACAGAGGTAAAATAAAAATTGTAAAAAATACTGAGATAACAATATGTTTTGTAACAAATAAAATAACTTTTTGTTGTTGTAAAGTAAATCCTCGCATTGTTTACCCTAATTATTGTACTGGTGCAGATCTATTTCCCACAGTGTACACGAGAACAACTAACTAAAATGACAGACGTCAAAATAAGTGGCAAGTAAGTATGTAAAACAAATGAGCTAAGCACACTTGCTTCTGTAAATTGACATGTTTGAGCATTTTAGCTACGGAGGTTAATTAAATCGTTATAACTTATTAACCTTACATTTTAGGTATAGGAACACCTAATATGGATTCAAAGAGAATATTTTGTAGAATCATAATATCTAATAAAATATATACCTTTCCATTTAAGAAAATGTACTTTCCGCGGATTGCACTTATTTATAAGCAACTAAGTTTTTAAACACCCTGTATAGTGTTACAGAAAAAACTTCAAATGCTGTATAACTACATAATATCAGCTGCGCGTATGCAAAATTTCATTCGCCTCATTTACTCCTACGTGAAGTAATATCACTATAAAGTAAGATCGGTATTTGTCACTTTTTTTCTTTAATTGCGAATAACTCAGAAGGAATGGTATTTAGGTATATGGTATGATACATAAAATATGTGTAAAATTTATCATAGAAGCTGAATTTGTAATTTATTTTATAGCATGCTATTTAAAAAATCGAAGTTGATGCCCACTTCCGGTTAACCGGAAGTGATATTTATTCAAAAATATTTTCACGTGATAGTTCATATTTAACCATATCCAACTGCAAAATTTTGTTTTCAAATTCCTATCCGTTTGTATAATACTTTTAATAGGCCATTCTCACCAATCACCCTGTATATCAGTATGTAGATGTTTCCATGGACCATCTGGAATAGCATAATTTATAATAGTTTCCTTATAATTACTCTATTGATTTAATTGACAAATTTCACAATGTTCTATATAGTTTTTAATATCACTTGTTAGATTTTTCCAATACATTTGTCTTGCTCGCAATATGCATTTGTATTTAAAAATATTAAATTATCTGATGCAATTCAGGATTTAATCATTTGTTATCAGGCCATTGTGATAATTGATACTCTTTTACCAATTTTAATACAGGATCTTCATTGGTCATCTTTTGAAATATCTATCTGTTTCTCATCTGAAATAGGTAAATATAACGATAGCGTATGTATATGTTGCAAATCTTTGTAGTCTTTTTCATATTTTTACTGCTGTAATAAATGTTTAATGTTCCTTACAAAGTTGTCTACCAGCTAACAACAATTTTAACAATTTATAAAGAAAAGAAAACGTACAATAAAATTTTTACTTTACGTTTTCTTTATCCTCAACCAAACAAGGGCCAGTGTGCTTTTGTCCCAGTATATTTCCACCACTTGGTTTGGCCCCAAAGACGGTTGAAGAAAGTTTGGAAGTTATTTTACGCCCAAAAAAAATCGAGTATGGAAACTTTTAAATTTAATAATTCGCATGAAAAGTCGATCAGGATGTTTTTGAAAACTACTTATACATAATTGAATTGAATAAACAGTATATCAATGAGTTTGCTATTGATCTTGTACTTCATGAAAATGTAGATTCTTCTGTCTGAACGAAGCAATAAATTAAAAATAGTTAATCAGAGAGTTAATTAAATAAGACTAGACTCTCAAGAAGAATTTGAAAATCTAAGAATGAAGGATTTTCCAATCTTTCCATTCTGTTAGCTATCGCTCAATTTGTTTTTATTTATATTTAACCATCATTAAACTATTGCAAAATTTTAAATCTTTCTTGTACTGGAAAGCAATGTCACTTTGTACTGTAACTTGTGTGTACTTTTAACGAAAGATAATCGTAACAGAACCACAATAAAGATAGATTTTATAAATTCTAGGGTGTTCCACCCTGTATATTAACCTCGCTTGATAGAATTACGGAATTAAGGTGGAACTTTGTTATTTTAGGCGCTCGAAGGAAACTTATTCTTTCGGTAGGAGCTTCTAGTTATCTCTCAACATATATTCCATTGAAAAACTCGGTAAGAACTCCAATCCCGCAGAACCCCAGCTGAATATATATGCGTGTAGCTTAGCGTTTCGGAAGATCTGATCCAATCACTTCACATTTTGAAGTATTACGAGAAATATTAATACAAATTTACCACTCAAACAGATCGAAATTTTTATATTAGGTAGAGTTTTAACATATTAAATAAATTTAAAGAGAGTAAATATTTATGGCGAATATGAGGTAATTATGTTTACCCACACGATTAATAACAGTCAGAGAAAGTTCTAAATTTTTGATTTAAAATAGCTACGTTTTAAAACGTCAATAAACAAGAAGATAACTTAGAAAGATGTCATGTTAGCAGTGATAAATTACGCTTACATGGGCTTGTTTTAAAAAAATAACCTACCATCAAGTGGTTGTTTATTACCGTGCGATTTCATTTTTAAACGTATAATATCCGCAAAGTCCCTGAATACGAAGCGAACATGTAGATAATCCATATATGTATGTATATAATTTGGAATAATATCTATTGTACTATTCAACAAAAGCGAACACATTAGAGCTTTGCTGTCTGGCTTATTATGAATAATCATTATTACAAATTATTCCACCTTTATCTTAACTTCATATCGTTTCATTATTGTCCCTATAGGTCCTAAATTTACATAGAATTTCTATTACAGAAACCAAATGGAATATTAATACGCATACATATCGATTTGGGCATGCTCAAATGAAAATAGACATATGGTATCTTAAATAATTTAAAAAGTAGAAAAAGGAGATTGAAAGAAACTCTAATATTAAATAAGTTTCTCTGAAAGCAAGCCATCTAGAAAGAAAGAATCTTATTTCTGCAGCAACTGGTGCGTAAATGACAATTTTTGTGAAATCACATGACTTGTTTTTATTAAAAACTGTTTACTGTGTTTCCTGCAATAATGCCTCTCATCGTGTTATTTATTTCTTCTAAGGCTGAGTGGTGGTTCAATTTTGTTAAATGCTCGAAATTGAACAGCCTCCGCGACTTGACACACATTTCCATTAACCATGATAAGGTGGCGTATTAGGTATTATTGGATTGTACAGGGTTGTAATTTAACTAAAACATTAAACAGGTTCGATCTAGCAAACGGTTCTGGTACATGGTATTTAATTTTAGTACATCACATCGAATATCAAAAAACTGGGAACAAAATACTATTTTTCGATGCATGTATTATTAAATTTAATGAAACTCTGCAAATAATGGGTACTTACTGCATATTACTGTAGCTATATGTATATAGTGCCGTTGTGCAAAACAAAAGGATATTTAAAATCGATTTAATTGAATTTAATTGAAACTAGAGTTAGATACCTCTTCATTAAACGTTAATAAATAATGTGATTACAAAATACATTATTTCCTTTATTGATTCAATACTCAGAGCTTTTTGATTTACGTTCAAAAGTATAAAGAAATAGACAAAAACTAGTCTAAGTGTGCCTCAACAATATTTTGTGATCTATCAAAATTGATAGCCTTTCAGTTATAAATACAACCGAGTTTAGAAAGCATGACATTTCTGGTCAACCTTTTTGTTGTCGATCATATTTATTTAAGATCTAACAAATTAATGTTCGTAAAGAAAACTTCAAACAACTTGAAAAAAAAGATCAACAACATTGTTAGAAAGCTAATCAATAGTTGTCAAAGCAAGACATCTATCAGGTTTAGAACTGTCATCCAAGCAAGACAACCTATGTGAAAAATAAAAGTCCCTGACAACGCAGAAGATTCTACCAGAATTGAAGAGATAGTTAGTGTGGATATATTGTTATATGACAATATGCAATCTACAGAACTACACACTCATACACCAATTAAAAGGAAAATTTCATGGAGACAATAGATGTTTAATGATCTTAAGAAATTGCTTTTGAAGCTCATGTAATAACGTTAACAATTGGTTTTCTCTCTCATTGTTGTAATGCGAGTAATGAATAACTTTTGGATAAAGGGGCTATTGAACATCTAAGTAAAACAAGACTTCCAACAACAAGGAAGAGACAAGCAAATAATGCCTAACGTTTATAGATTGGAACCTTTCTGTTCTAGCTTATCACCTAGCATTAATAAGCGAATAAGTTTCGAGAGTCACTCAGATGTACCTAAGTGAAATAGAAAATGATAAAAAATTTTGGAAATTGTGTAATAGTTGCGTTTGAGCGAAAGTATTACCTCAGACAAATTAAATTTCAGATTTCAGAGATAGACTCTCATGGTAGTTTACTGATATTTATTGGAAACTAGTGGGTGTATCTTTAGTCCAAGAATTAAATCATCATTCTTCAAAATTAGAAAAAAGTGTTCCATATTTATGGATGGTATTAAATATAGTTAAAGGCAAAGGATAAAAATGTTGATTGATTTGGCTTGCACATGAATCTGATCAAATTATTAAATGATCAAGATTAGGACCTTCTCTTTTGATTACCGTGCTTGTTCTCACTTTTCGTTGTGCTCATCTCAATTTTCTTACACAGTGCCGCTGTTTGGATTGTCAAACAACTAATTACATTTTGTTTCAAAAATGTGCCTATAAAATGAAATATAAATACAACTTTCCCAGATCAGACTGGATCAAATTCCATTTAGCACGACATCTCTTGTGAATTCAGAGATTTGCTCAAAATATTTCTTTGGCAAATGCTATTAAATAATAATGTCAACCACAATCAGTTTTCTCCATTCCAATAGCTGAAATTATGATACAACAAATTTGGTTGATGATTCAGGATTGTAGAAAAAAAATAATCAAAAGAGCAATCATGTTCCTAAAAGAAATATTACGTGGAAACCTAGAAGGAACATTAGCCCCAGTATGTTAAACATAAAAGACTGAAGTTATGAGATAAACTGATTGAAAATATTTTATGTAAAAAAATCAACAATTCATATTTGAGAAAGAAAAAATGATTCAGATCTGACGACAGATTCCTAATAGATAACTTCCTCCTTTTTCTGAGTCACTCTGAATTGACCTTTTTCTTAATTATTTTTATTTCTCCTTAATATTAGTATTTCTGATCTTTTCATTATTGAGTTTTTTTCTTCATTTTGAGCTATTTAATTGTTGCTTTTCTCTTCTTAAATATTCTTCTAATCTTAAAATAACACCCATATTTTGACCACATTTTTGCATATTTTGTACAGCTCTGGTTTGTGGAATAGGGGTCACTTATTGCAGCTCAGTTCCGTTCTAATCATTCTGAGACTAATTCATCTGGAATACTGTTTTCCATTAAAGGTTAGCCTGATTCTGCTGATGGACCAGCAATTGGTTCTGGTTTTTTCCCCTTTCCTCCGTTCAGGATCTGCAGACAGTTCCCCTATAATTTCTGCTGGTTCTACATTTATTTGGACACTTTGCTTTTCACGAGGAAGATAATATAAAAAATCTCCTGTACTCCTAAAAAAAGATATGACAATGGAAATTGTTGCTGTTTTTTTTCCCATGTGTAGGCTGCCCAAATTGCAGCCTGCATTTTCCACATATTCAACGCTGCTTTTAAGAACTAACGTTGATCCAGCAGCTATAACATAATGTTGTTAAATAAACTATGCAGGCTATTTGATACGACTTTAATTCAATATATTTCAATAAAAGAAAAATGTCAGTAATTATTAATATATATTTGATTTCACATTTCTCCTTTTCAATTTGGTCCTTCAGAAAATACATCTTAACCTCGGTATGTTTCAGTCCGATTTCCCATTTAGCATATGTGGTTAATTTTATGCATGGTTGATTATCTTCATGTATATAATTCGTACTGGTTCATTTTCAATATCCTCTAAAATTGATTTAATCCAAATACTTTCCACAATTACAGAAGATAGAGCTATATATTCTGCTTTTGTGGATGAGACTGCAACACAGGACTGTTTTCTTGATGGCTTCATCAGAGAATAAAATGTGGTTTAGACAATTTGGATTATTATTGATCATTTCCATCATTATTGCACAAAACTGCATTTTTCTGTCAGGGTCATCTTCGTTTAGCTCATGGAGAAGGTGTATCTTGTAGGGTTTGTATTTGTTCTTTTTTAATATTCGAACTACCGACGATTGATTAATATCATTATCCAAAGCAAGTTGCATGGTTGACGTAATTGGATTATCCATATCACTAAGTAATACATCAAGAATTTGATGTTGATTTGTGGCTGATTTTGGACGTCCAGATCTTGGAATATCTTTTACATTTCCAGTTGCTCTAAATTTTCTAATCAATTTAGACACTGTGGATTGTACTCTCCGGATGAACGTTATTGACGATCTCCATAACCAACCATCATTAAGATTTCAATTCTTTCAGTTTCACTGAGTTTGACCATGTTTACAAATTAAAATGAAACTATTTTGATCAAATTAACTTGTTAACTTATTGAAAGGTACTTCACAATGACATGGAAAATGATAATAAGAAAACAGAGGCCACTATAATTTTTTGTAGAATTATTCTCACATAAATAAAAAGAAGTATTAAAAACTGGAGAATCCGATTTGAAATCATATTTTGCCATTTATTGGAAACTATGATTTTATACAGAAGTTCAGTTCATATTTACGGAAATAAACCGCCTATTCCATACTTTTGACTAACCCTGTATTTCGCTACAGAGATAACTTTTGCGTTCATCAATGTCTGCCATAGTATTACATTAGATTAGTACACCTACGTAACCAATTTAAAATTTAAACTTATTAATTTCCAAGCTTGTTAACTAAATACACGACAGGGCGCTTTCCAGAATATAATTGCAAAATTCTTAATTAATTAAATTCTGAATTTTATATTGCAATTATTTCTCCTTCTGTTTTTAATTCCACCGCTGTATCCGCGAAATGCCGCCGTTTAGATCAAAGTCAATTTATGCATTACAAGGATCAAGGGACGCACAATAATTATACAAAAAACAAAATATAATAAAGACGCCTTAATTAAATGATGAACAATTTTTATTTTTCTACAAAATTACTAACCCACTATATCTCCCATCTTTGCAATCTCAAACATAAGAGAGAAGCTATAATACTTAGCCCTTAACTTGTGTATGAGATCGAAATGTCCTAACGTCCGCAATTTCTTACGCGTTTGACGTCGTAAATTATCAATTCCGGTCATATTCTCTCGTGGAAGACCCCCTAGATGATCGGGTTATGTCATTGTACGTATCGGAATCCAGTCCATTTGCTTTAATTACATTTGCTAAGTGCGTATACTTGTAGGTGCTAAATCGACGGTAAAATAACCGCTTCCGGAAATGGACCTTGTCAGCAGAATAATATAAGATGATAAGAGAAATATGGTAGCACAAAGACATTTCGACGGGAGGAAATGGAGAAGTCTAAAATATTTTTTATCCGACAGTGATGTAAACAAGATAATTTTAAAAGGAATATATCATTTTGAGAGCAATAATAATAATGATATTTTAACTTGATCATATTTATTTTTCCCCTTAGGTATTCTTCTTCGTTCCACTGTTAGAAAACTCTACCATGATAGTAGTTTTTATGTTTAGTAGAATGATTTTTTTCTGTTCCTCTTTTAATGGTGTCATCATCCGTATACAGACGTTATAGTAAAATTCTAGAAAGGATATGTTTACCGAAAGATCTTTATTTCGTCTTTAGACGCTAATGTTGTTTACAGTAGCGATATTTTATATATTCCGCTTGTATTCTAATTTTTAAAAGCTTATTTTTTGCTAAGAATATGTTTTTAATGAATTCCAACGTACCATCTCTCTCGTTGACGTCCCTGCCGTTCGTTTCTGATATAAAGAAAATTTAATCAACTTGAGATATGTGTATTTTTTGTTGATTTTTATCCATCTAAGTAATAATGTGAAGACTGGAGTTCGAGAGGTAAATTGAAGAAGTGACGTTATATACTATCCCTACACGTGTTTCACAAAATTGGATTTAGTTCCGTTCAACTGGAGTCGAAAGCAAAAATTTAATTGAGGAGCTTCTACTTTGGTGGCTTCAATATCTCAGTTTTAAATGCACAATTTTATGATTTAGCCCCTGCTTTGTAGCTTGTTTATAATATTTTTAGTTTTTTCTTTTTATTTAGCTTCAATCCCAACCTGAAACGTTTACTCCTTTTTGATCTCTTTTCTTAAATATTCAAGTTTCTATAAATTTTTTTCTTTTATTTTTTACTAGCCTCGTTCTTTTTACGCAACTATTGATGGATTCTTCTAATCAAGCTAGTAAATATACAGGGTGTTTCAGAATAGACAAAAATCGTTTTTTTATCATAACTTTAATATCTTTCTAGATATTTTAATAAAATTTGGCATATGCCTTCTAAGCAACAGCAGCTATTTTTTTGATATAGAAATTTTTTAAATTTTGTATTCAATGGCGTCCGTACAGGACGTGGACTAGATATTTTTAGAGAAATATTATGTACGCCACTGCTTTTTCTTAAAATAAAAATTATTTTTAAAATCTTCATTTATTTTAAGGTAAATTTGATTTCCTGTTTTTTTTTCGTCCGACGAGCGGTTTCCGATCAAAAAATAAAGATCATTAAATGGGCATAATTATTGCTATGTACATACCTATCATCATTTTGGAAAAGGAGGCTATGAACTTTGTTGTCAGGGAAACAATTGCAATGACGAAATAATTAGATAATGCCAAACAGTTTTGACAGATAATTATTTAAGTACACGAAAATTGCACTTAAATTAAATTTTAAAATCGTAATACCTTTAAAACGTTTAAGTATCAAGGTAAATTTCACAAATGCTGAGTTTGCTGATATGCACTACTTGTGCGGGCTTGCTGACGGCAATGCATACGAAGCCAGACGATTATACCAGGAGCGGTATCCAGATAGAATAGTTCCGGATGCCCGAACGATATCAGGAACCCACAGAAACACCCGCACGAACACCGGAAACCGAAGAGGCTGTTTTAAATTTAGTGGAACAAAACCCTGAGATGAGTACCAGACAAATTGGAAATATTTTCAATATTACTCATATCCTAGTCTGGAGAATTCTTCATGATTTTTTGTTATATCCCTACCATATGCAACGGGTCTAGGCCCTACTTCCTCGGGATTTTCCATTACGTATAAATTTCTGCCAATGGTTTCTTTAAATGGTTACCGAAAATCATGAATTTGACGCCGAAATTTTATTCACGGACGAAGCTAATTTTTCCAGGAACGCAATAAGAAATTTTCATAACAATCATTTTCGGGCTGAAGAAAACCCACATGCCATCACAGAATCCCACCACCAAAACCAATTTTCGGTAAATGTTTGGGCTGGAATTATTGGTGATTATTTAATTGGGCCCTATTTTCTACCAGGCAGATTGGACGGAACAGACTTGAACAGAGTTTACCAAATTTGCTAGACGACGTTCCTATTTTAATCCGTCATCGTATGTGGTTCATGCACCTGCACATTTCAGTCTCCAGGCGCGTGAATTTTTAAATCAATTTTATAGAAATCGCTGGATAGGACGGGAAGGAACACAGTCGTGGCCACCTAGATCCCCAGATTTAAACAGTCTAGATTTTTTCCTGTGGGGACACCTTAAGACTTTGGTTTATAGCACCCCAATACACACTGAAGAGGAGTTGAGCAATCGCATAATACTTTGTTGTGATACTATCAGGAATACTCCAGGAATTTTTCAAATACTACGAGACTCAATGAGGAAAAGAGCTGAAGCATGCATGCTTGTAGGTGGTGGCCACTTTCAACAGCTAATCTAAATTATAAAAAATGTCTAGGAAGATATTAAAGTTATGATAAAAAAACGATTTTTTTCTCAAAACTTGAATACCCTGTAGCCCAAAATTTAAGAGGTTTAGGACATAGGTTTATTTGAACTTTTCTTCATAAAATCACGTAAGGGTTGAAACCCTTAAGGATCAGCATCTTATTCTGAAACACCCTGTATAATTATTGGAGGAATAATAATGACCATGACTCGATTCAGTCTACGAAGGAACCTTCTGAACAGATAGCGATTAAAATAACCCTTCGAAAATGTGTTAACTGTCAGTCCTATCAGTTTGTTGTTGTAATAGATTATACTTTAAAGTGAGTTTTGATAAGAAGCTTATTTATCTTCATCGAAAGGTTGGTGATGCCACCATTGTATTTCCTTAAAATGTACATTGCATTGCCAGTGCATGGGAGGTAGAGCAGTTGCTTCTTTAGAACAGCTGATCCTGAACCTTCTGGCGGCTTAGTATTTTAGTTTCTGAAGTTCGATGTTATTTTATTAGTTAATTCGAGTAAACAGCATGGCTTTGTCCAACGGAGATCTGCTCAAACTAACCTGTGTACGTTTGTTGGGGAAGTTAGTGCTGTGTTTGACGCGAGATTAGAGGTAGACGTGGTATATACAGACACAACAAAGTTGTGCATGATGTGCTTTGAAAAGAATATAGGGATCAGTATGTTTATCTGAAGGGTTTTGTGTCTGAGAAGTATAATCTAATTTCGGGGGTACCTCAAGGTAGAAATCTCTGCCCCTTATTGTTTATTACATTAAATGTTTTTTTATTGGTTTTATTGAAAATAAAAAAATTACCTAAAAACATTTAAAAACAATTTAGATTAAATAACATTTTTCTTATTAAATCGTCATTTAATAATATAGGTTTCAATTCCATTGGTTTTATTGGTCTTCTTGTTATAAACAATTATTACCAAATAGAATGGGAGAGAAGACTTTTGCAACAAGAAAGAGAACTGCTAAAGAGAGAAAGGGATATAATTCCTCATGTTGGTTCCTTTTATCATGATACCTTGTCAGGATGTTAACTTCAACTCACTATACAATGTATATTTGTGTGTAATAGCCCTGAGATATTTCATTTTGATATGCTTTTGCACTGATATAAAATCTCAAAGTGCAAAACTTCATTAGAACAGCTCGTTGTGTTTGAATCGTATCAGCCTTGCTAGTCGATTTCTACAAAACCTATCAAATACATTTTTCATAATCGTTTATAACGAGATTTGTAAATATGTAGAAATTACATGAAATTGAATTGTATAGGTTTCTCTCTCTCTCGAGCGGTTAATTTTAAATATTTATATCAATTTACATAAAAATTCTTAGTAAATTGTGGTAGCAAAAATGAAATGATTGTATATATGTACATATATATATACATTTACCTGGAAGTATTACTTGGAATTCTAATTCTGAAACCGACATCTACCACAAGCTTCGTAGAAGATGAATAATTTTATTCAAAAGTTGGATCGCGTTCCTCCTTTGTACCCTCTCCATGTCCAAACTTATGAAATATTCATAGCAATATTCGCGGCACATTATTCCGAAAGAGAAAGGTAAGCAAGGCAATGCGTATTCTGCTCATATTATATCTGATGATATACATAAGTCCTCTTAATTGGCCTTATTAATTTTCTATTTAAATTGAAAAGTAGCTGTTTACTAATTCATATACAAGAAGAAGATATTTTCGACGTGATCTTTTATGAATATTATTGTACGAAAAGATAATACATTCTGTCAATTGTCTACCGGGAATTTCTCAATAAAACAACAAATTTAAATTATAAATTGTATGTTTCGTTTTTGGCTTTAAGCTCCCTCCTCGAATTTTCTTTTATGGCTTCAATCGACTCGAAACGTGTTCCTCAAAGTGGCAATTTGACTGGTGAATAGTGAATACGGTGCTTGTTCGATCAAATTGGTTGAGGTTTTGGTCAAAAAATCTGGTAGCTTTGTGAGATGGTGCATTATCGTGGTGCAACATCCAAGATTTGTCTCTCTCGCAAACGCTTCATATCTCCTTATTCACTGTTTGACCTTCCGAAAGGAACTCAAAGTGCACCACACCACGATAATCGAAGAAAACTGTGAGCATGACCTTAATTTTTGATCGACTTTGTCTTGGCTGTTTCGATTTCGGCTCGTCTTTGTAGCTGTATTCGGATGATTGTTGACTTGTTTGCATATCCTACTTGTAGACCCATGACTCATCACCAGTTATGATGCGTTGTATAACTGTAGAGTCACTGGTGACTCGAGAAAGCATGTCCATAGCAACTGGTTTTCGATGTTGTTTTTGCAAAAAATTCAGCTTTTTGGACTCATTTCCAAAATATCGACCAAAATCGTACGAACTGATTCGTGTGAAATGTTCAGCTCTTATGCTAGCTCTCTCAAGCTGTAAAGACGATTTTCAACCACCAATTCCTTAAATGCTTTGTAGCATTCATGCATTTCATGTAAATTTAATGCAAATTCTTTGCTCATCAAAATTATTCATTATAACAATCGAACAACGCACTTCAGGTGAACCAACACAATCAGCATCTGTTCATTGGGTAATAATTTGCCTTCAATGATTAAATCTCGCAGCCTAACAATTATGACGGATTCAGCTTGCAGTTTTTGCAAAGAGTTATTGAATTTACCACTTCCTCATAGCTGACCTTGCAAAGCGGATCACCACGTAACGCATCTACATCCTCAACGAAGTGGTCAACCTCACGATGAAGGTCGTACTGAGGTTGACCTTCCGAGCCTCGAAAAACAGTTTCAAGATATTCAAAAAAAAACAGCTGCTCCTTTCCTTGGTTGTACGAGGCAAGCGAACCCTACCATACTCTAGCTCGTTATAGCCTTTCTTTTCTTTAGGACCTATCCGGCAATATTAAGATTATAAGAGTCGATACTTTGGAGCCAAGACTCCTCACCCCCCATTTTATGGTGGTTTAGAAAGCAAATGCAATTTTCAGACATTCTTATTATTCATATTATAATTTTGCTGTCACAAAATAGACAACCAAGGACAAAAAAAAGGAACAACTTTAAAGCTTTGAGCTTTAATCCGTGCTGTGCTCAAAATATGCTCCGCCTTCCTGAACGTAAGCTTCCACGTTAATTTAGATATTTTTTCTACGGCTCGTCCAATTTCTGCTGCTTTAAGCGACAGAATTTCTTGATTTAATCCTTCAATCGTATTAATTCTTACAATGAACAAAAACTTTCCGATAATGAAGGAATCGTTCAGGCAAACTTTGTCGCCACAGTATTGCAGTAGCATCAAACGATCCAGCTTCAAAAAAATACTTTACATAGTTGTCATAAGCTTCTTCATTGGTGTACACCATGTCTACCTAAAATTGAACGCATGACATTTGAGTTGAATGTTGTTTTGCCATCAGATCATGTGATTTCTAGGGGGTGACCTTAATATTGAGTTATTGCCAGTTGGTGTTAGATTTGGGTCTAAAATATCGAATTTAGAATCTATAAATCGAAAAATTTGTTAAAGACGAAGATGTCAGCGCAACTGTTGAAGCGAAGATTCAAAGACAGGAATTTGAAATCGAATTGAATTCATTAGATTTTATTGGAAAGTACTACCTAAACGATCTATGAAGTCATTTCAAGTGACAGAAGGCTGTAAGCACTTGATTATAGACTATGTTTAAATTATCACCTTGTACCATACAGTTTACTAAACCGTTGAAGCTACTCATTATCATCAAATTTTGAGCCAACCAGCCTGGGAGTACTGAAGAACACGTCGTTTCTGAATTATCTAATGACGATATGGTGTTCTGTAGAGTCTCCTGCATTGTAAGGCATTTTAAACCAAAGACTTTTGAAGTTTCATCAGTTCCTGATGTTCTACTACATTTTCAATCGGTCCCCTTTTAATAACGGCATTCTTCCGTTATATTTGACAACCTAGCGCCTATGAGAACGGTCAAGGTCACTAGAATAGGAAAGCTCTTAGATCATCATTGGTTGTCTGTTCCTCTTCGGATGTCCTTCTGACGGTTCAGACGGTGTTGACGGGTTGGCTTCTGGGAGTCTTCTGATGGATCTCCTTCGCTGATCAATTTCTGAAATCAAAGAAACAGAGTTAGGTATCAGTGATTGATTTGTACGCGATGGCGTTACTCGGCGACAGTTTGCTGCTTGTGAGTGCCTTCTCGATTAAGCTTCCTCAGGAACTTGTTCAAGTCTTTAGATCATCGATATAATACAACTGCCGTTGAAAGTTGCTGATGACATTATTGTTCAGTATCAGCTTACGACTCCTATTTTAATACACACACATCTCAGTCTTGTGAGGCTGCAAAAAGTATTAATTACATTAATTTCTTCTTCTTTCTGTATATGAAATTTGATTTTATGTAATTAAAAAATTGTAGGAAGCAACTGAAGCGAACGTAATTGTTTGCACATTTTCAGGCTGAAATCAATTTGCTAAAATGTCAAAATGGTGATTGAAAATTCGTTGTTGATATGTTAATTCTCGGTGTGAATTAATCTGTTTGAAATCGAAAATCCATCATTCTATTATAATTACATACGGAAGTTTTTTCTCTCTTCTACGAAATTCGCTATCGGGTGGAAAGTTTAACGTACTTATTACAATAGCTTGGGCTAAACTCCTTTTTCGGAAACCCCCAATAATCCTCGTACGATTGATAATCAAGACTAACTGAATCGCGTATTGCAGAAAGGATGCAAGTCACATTTTCGCCTGTATTGAGTTTTCTTTAAAAATGTATTAGTTAAACCTGTCTCTTTCGTTGAGTACGGAAATTAGATCACATTTTCATTTACTGCAGAAACGATACGAGTCAACGACTTGTATCGTTTCTGCAATATATGAGTAACGAGTTGCGAATTGATGCGAGTTGCGTTGATGAATTTACTGCAATCTTCTGATGACGATGACGCTATTAATTATATTGAACATGTTGGGCGTGTTAGAAGACCGAGAATTAATCGTAGGCGTCCAAATAATTTCGAAATTTGGGATGATCACGAGTTTTTTTGTAAGATATCGTTTGCAGAAAGATACCGTAAGGCGAGTGCTTAACCGTATTATTAATATCATAGCAAATCCTACAAATTTGTAATAGGTAGTAAATAGCTTTATAGAAATGCTAGCTTAATACCAGAGGAAATGCTATTGCTGGCATTGCTCTTTTATGCAACAGGAAGTTTTTTAAATGTTGTGGGTGATTTGAATGGTGTTCATAAAGCAACAGCTAGCAAAATCGTTCGAAAAGTATCAGATGCTTTTGCATCTTTGAGCGGTGAATATATTCGTTTCCCTCGCACAAATGAGGAAATTCAAGAAGTAATGGAAAGATAAAAGAATATCAATTTTTAAACTTTGCTCTTCATGTAAGCATCGCGTTTGTGATGCTACATAATTAGCCTTATCATCAGTGAACCTTCCGCTCTTTTGCTGCTTTTGGAGCTGCAGGTTCATTTTCAATTGGCCGCTTCATTGCTGTAGATACTGGCTCTGACAACACGCCCGGTGCATGATATTCCCACGTAGTCTCTTGGGACTCCTTGCTACTTGATGGAAGAGCATTCCCTTGAATTACAATTACTTGCTCCCTGTCATGTTCATGTGCATCTGCAAATATTTACCAATATAACAATGAATGAAATTAAAAGCAATGGATTAATTCTACTTACCGCTTGCAATGTCACTATCACAATAACTGGGTAAACCTTCTAAACGAACACCCAACAAATCCTTCACTTCTTCATCCACATGGGTAAATATTACATGAGATGAAGGGTCCCCACCCGTGCCTGTTACGTGACACCGGTTATCAGAAAACTTTTGTTTTGTTCTTTTTTTAATATTTTCATATTTTTTCCGGAACATTATTTTCCCATACCGTATCTTTATCCTTCCAAAGAATTCGATCGGTTTTTTTGCACTCTGTTATACCTTTTTTTAGATTTAACTAAATCAATTAATAAATCTATTTCTTCTGAAGTAAAATTAGCGGCGCTTCTAGAAGGTGATTCAGACATGCTTCCTATTTTGATAAAACCGAATCGTATAAAGGTTGCAAAAATACTACAACTACACGTTTGCTTTTTTATCCATGTTATACAGTGTTCCCTCGCCACTTCGCGCTTCATGTTTCGCGGCTTCACTGCTTCGCGGTTTTTTCCAAAATATTCATCAAAAAATAAAAATGAAAAAATATAACCATGTAGGCAGCCACATTGCGGAAAGGAGCGCTGTTTCATGTTGATGCGCGAGAGAGAAGAATCTCAAAGTATCTCAAACAGAGATGAGTTGACTCAGAGTACATACCACGGGCTCTCATAAAGGCGTGTGATTAGTTTCGGGTGCGACATCGACTCTCTTATTGGTCGAGTGGATTTATCCCTGTGAGTTGATTGTCTGCGCATCATCGCAGCGTCACCTACCATCTTCTCTTGTTGTATCTGACCAGCCTTGTCTATGAGGTTGACTGTCTCGCATACTGTTGTGTTGGCGATAACTTGCTTTGTTTAGGCGATAACTTTTTTTTATTAATTAAGCCCTTATAATGCCGCTTAAGCGCTGTGCTACTGTGAAAGCTTCCTCCCGGGCGCCCAAGAGAAAGAAGATGATGACCATCAGCGAAAAAGTGAAACTTTTAGATATGATCAAAGAGGGCAGAAGTTATGCATCTGTAGCACGCCATTACGGGGTGAATGAACCTACAGTGCGTTATATCAAGAAAGAGGAAGCAAATATCCGCAAAACGGCTTCAATAACCTTCAATAAAGAAGCAAAGCGTGTGGTAACTTCGCGTAATAAGCGAATTGTGAAAATGGGAGCAGCACTGGCATTGTGGATTGCTGATTGCAGGAAAAAGACAGTAAGTTTGGACACTAATATGATCAGGACAAAGGCCAAAGCACTGTATGACCAAATCTTGCCCGATGGCGACAATGAAGAGGCTGAAGAAGGTGCTGACGAACCTCAAGTCAGTACTAGCGCTGCCAGGAGTGATTCGTCTCCTCAAGGACGAGGCTTTTCAGCCAGCAAAGGCTGGTTCGAAAAATTTCGAAAGAGATACGGCCTCAGAAATGTGCTTTTGTATGGTGAGGCTTCCTCTGCTGACAATGATGCTGCTTGTCGTTACGTGGAAGAAAAGTTTCCTAACCTCATCAGTGAGGGAGGCTACCACCCTGAACAAGTTTTTAACATGGATGAGACAGGTCTTTTTTGGAAGAGGATGCCTTCACGTACATTCCTCTTCAAGGACGAAGTGAGGAGGCCAGGCTTCAAGGCTCACAAAGACCGTGTGACTGTCATCATGGCTGGCAATGCTGCAGGTTTTATGCTTAAGCCAGGCCTTATTTATAAAGCAAAAAAACCACGGGCATTAAAAAACAAAAATACGGCTCTGTTGCCCGTGTTCTGGATGCATAACTCCAAGGCCTGGATATCGAAAGCTCTGACCCTTGTATGGTTCCTCCATTGCTTCATTCCTCAGGTGAAGCAGTATCTGGCTGAAAAGGGCCTCCCCTTTAAAGTCCTTCTCCTGATGGACTGTGCAGGAGGCTATGCAACGGACCTGCAATATGACAGTGTGCAGATAGAGTTTCTGCCCCCGAACATTACATCTCTAATTCAGCCGATGGATCAAGGTGTCATTCGTGCCTTTAAGGCACGATGAACAGCCTCATCTCGGCAGTTGACGATGCCAATGACGAATTCACCTTGAAAGCATACTGGCGCAGTTACGACATTGCCTCAGGTTTATCCAATATTCAGCAAGCATTAAAGGACATGAAGAATGAGACCATAAAATCTAGCTGGAAGAAATTATGGCTGAACGTGGTGCACAACTATCCAGGCTTCACTCCTGAGGAAGTTCATCGCTCAGCGGTGACGTTGGCTCACATCATAAGGAATGAAGGATTTGTCGACATGACGGAAGAAGACATCAACGCCCTTATCGATTGCCACTCGAATCCACTCTCCGATGAAGACCTGCTTGAGATGACAAAATCTGCAAGTGAGGAAGAAAACGTAGAGGAAGACGAAGAAGAAACTGAAAAAGATGGCCTTACCCTGGAGAATCTGCAACAATTCTGCAGCATGGCAAGAGCGATGCAACAATTTGCACAAGACATTGACGACAATATGGTTCGAGCTGTCGAGTTCAGCAATCGCGTTGACGGGGTTATGTCCTTGTACAGGGGAATTTTGAAGGAAAAAAAAAAAACAAAGGCGAGTCAAGTGAGAGCCTCTCCTCCACCACCAACACAAGACTCTTCGTCTCTCTCAGAGCGCAATGTTCATTAATGTCTATTACTGTAGAAGGTTTTGTAATTAACATTATTAATTAGCACTGACACGTTTAAATAAATACGTATAATGTTGTTATTTTTGTCTTAAATGAGTAAAATATGAATGATTACATATTTAAAACATTTTTGTACCCGCATACACAAAAATTCCTCGGAGCAAATCCTACTTCGCGGTTTTTCAGCTTTCGCGGTAGGTTCTGGTCCCCATTAACCGCGAAAAACGAGGGATCACTGTATCTGCAAGATTTTTATATTTGGAAATTTCAAACTTTGCTGTGATTTCATTGGCTACCGTATTCAACACTCTCGACTACCAACATTGAGAAACTACACTAATTTTCTGGTTTTATTGAACTAGCTCAGTCAAACGTACTCGGAAACCCACTGATTGAGTTCAGAGTTTAAGTATAAGTTCAGGATTCAGATGAACCTACATTTAAACCAATACAGAAAAACCGGGCATTAATGAACATATTTCTTCGTACCCTGTAAAGTCATCCCATTACTCATCCAGGGAATATCACTATATCCATTTTAATTTAACGGTAAAGACGATGTACTCGATGTTTTTGCAAAAATATCCTGACACAAAAATTAATATAATCCGAATATTACGGAGAAAACTTCAACCTAAAGTTTGGTCGACAGCAAGTTGATGTATGTTGCGAATGTGAGAGATTGTCTTTAAAAATTAGAAGTAAGCAGTTAAACAACAATGCGAAACGAGTTGCCTCCGCTGAGCTGCTTGTACGTAAGAGGCGAGCGAAAAAATTCTACACTACTTTGCAAGAGTCAACAGCGAAATCTATAAACAATGACAACGTATTAGCTTTGTCATTTGACTATATGCAAAATGCCCAATGAAGTGTGCCCATTTCTCGCAGAATACGCATTGAAAAATACGTACCTAAAACTGTGACAGAACTCCACATTTTTAGTGATAATTAATTATGTTCTATTTTTAATTCCAGTTGCTGTTGTGGTAGCATTCTTCATCTGCTGGGCACCATTCCACGCGCAACGATTAATTGCAATTTACATGACCTATCCTACACGTGGATCTGAAAAATATATATTCCTGAAAATCTACGAGATAACCACATACATCAGTGGAATTTTATATTACCTCTCGACAACAATCAACCCACTTCTCTACAATGTGATGTCCAATAAATTTCGAGAAGCTTTCAGGGTATGCATTAGATATTCATAATGTAATAATATTTTTATAGACTTTCCTTAGTATAACTTATCGGTTTTCTATCGAATTTAGACCTTTTTCTACCCTTCTCGATAAGGAGGTATAATTTTGTGTCCCTTAAATAAATAAATAAATATATTACTTTAAAATGAAGCTCATTTCTTTGCAGAAAACATTCTCGAGATGGTTTTGCGTGTCGAGAGGGAGAAGATTGCAACAAAATTATATTTTTCTTCCTCGTACCAGTCAACAACCAGGTGGTTCCACAGATTCGGGAAGAGACGAGTATAGCATACATTTGTACCCTACGTCAATGAATCAGGATAAAAATAAAGAACCTGCTTGCTCTTATAGTAGTAGCACGCAGAGGTAAAAATCTTTTTAATCCCAAATATATATTTCCACTTTTAGGTCAAACTAAACAATATTTAAAGAGACGCTTCTATAATTGCAGATTCAATAGGATGTCCCCGTATAAATGCAGCTCTTTATATTCACTAGATAAGGAGACGGTTGCCTTCATGTGGATATCAACCAGATCCAATATTCAATTGGCAATAATACCTCGCGAAAAATGTGAAAACATGTTAGGTGGCGCTGCCGTAATACCAGTTCCACAAACTACTTCCGATAAACTCCTACGTTGTCTACGAGATATTAGCGGTAAGCCGAACGATAAGGGGAACATTTCCGTTCATAGAACATCGAGGGCGACGTCTCATAACGGAAGTGCTAAAGTAATACAATCAGAAGAGATAAACATTGACACCTGCTCGTTAAGCTCTAGTGAAATCAGTAATAGTAGCTTGAAGAATGTAGATAATGAGTTGTTGAGGGATGAGCTTATGGTGTACGAGAATGAGACTTGCGTTGATGATATACTCACTTGAATGTTATCGCAATTACTTCTTAATAAATTCGGTTGTAATTTAAATAAAATTTTTAATGTATCTTTCATTGTAGATCTTTCTTCGTGTGAATATATGATTTAAATATTTAAGAAAATTAAGATATGAATTGAATTTGTAATTAGTTAAACCTTGCTGTCGAAGTGACCATACAATTTCTTAAACCAATCAAAAAATTACCTCAAAGCAGGGATTTTAATACAACCAATCTCCTTCAGTTGAGATTAATAATGATGAAACAGCTAATTTCGATGAAAGCCTCTATAAGAATTTAGCAATAAAAGACGGTTTGCTTCCTTGTGCTACTGCTACCAGGTTGTCGCCCTTTCCTGGAAAATTATGATCTGGATGGACCTGCTGGACCAAATTTGTACGATTCCCAAGAAAATCAGGAAACTTTGTTGGCATTGCGTTAGAGATTATTTTCACAAACCATTTTCCATCTTCCATTTTCACAGATTTTAAGTAATTGGTATTTTCTTGCTTATTATGACATTCTGCATCATCCCCTGCAAGAACCCGGTCTAAATGTAGATAATAGGCTGTACACTGTCGCTGGTTCAATTTTTTGCGACCCTTATTGACACTGGAAGATTCCAATCAATACACCACAGGTATCCCAAGCCAGGCCATAGTTTTATGCCGTGTGATCGCAGCTTTGGATGACAGGATATACTTGTCGAAAGATTATATTAAAATTATTCAAGACACAAGCAAAAGTTTTACGGTTATACCAGTAACACAGGACATCTTTTTAAACTTGAAGGATCACCTGCAACTATTTTTAATGCGAAATCCGTCCAAGAATAACAATAAGTTTGCTATTTCTACATACCGAATAATACGTTACCAAAAAGTCGAAGTAGTGGACGGTAGTGCAATGTAGTGAATCAGTAGGAACACCAATCTTTTATAACTTTTAAATAACAAATAAAAAGATTTTGGAAAAACCATCGTTTCCAAATAAGGAAAAAAAGTTGTATCAACAAAAGAGGAAACCAAAACAAACTAAATTTGGACATGTAATGGCCTTAGCTAAAAGTTATGTGCCACAGTGTGACTTCTGGTTCTATCAAGACATCAAAAACTACCACAAAGAGTTTGCTCACATCTTTTGCATGCTTTTATTCTGGTGCTCCAAATTTTCAATAAACATCCGTCTGCATTTAGTCAACATAACATTACTAAAATTAAGCAAATCATGTTTAGCTTGTGATCAGATTTTTACTTCTCCTTAACATTTCACCTGAATTAACTTGAACCTTGAACCTTGCACTGAAGCCCTCATTTCTTTGATCTTGTTCTCAACAATTCAACAATTTGATTGTGAAAATGTTGATGTGATTTGATCGTAAATCTTCGTCACTTGTCAACCTCTCCTGAAAGCCAACATTCATTCATCAGCTTGAAATTCAGATCAAATTTGGTAAATTTCCTGCAAATTGGGCAGTCAAACCTCAAAATTATCTTTTTTTTGTAAATCTACCCCCAATCATTGATCCCCTCATTACTGAAAATTTAGTCTAGCAATCTAGTCTAAGACCCTATATTTTTGTGTATATATTCACTTTCTATTTATACTACAACAAGAAATATTTTTTGACAGATTTAAAATTCCGTTGGAACTTTAAAACTTTACGAATCAGCATTCTTCGTCTCCTGAATTTGTGGTAGATATTTTTCGAAGACGTGGTTCGTCACACGTCGTTGGAAACGATGCCATCTTGTTTTTCTTTAATAGCACTATAGGGATTTTCCTTCAGATTTAACATCTTGGCTGTGTGATTTTGGATTCGATCGGTAATTTGAAATTAGATTGTACCTACGTGATTTGGGAGCCTATGTAGATGACACAGTTTTTTATACATCATCAAGAAATGATGAGATTGTATGTCATCGTTTAGAGGAGCAAATAAATGCAATCAATAGTGGGAGTATCAAGTGGAGGTTCAAGCTCAACGAGGATAAATGTGTCGTGATCCGTTTCACGAGGAAAAGAGGCCCAACCCACGATAACATCTTTGTGAAGGATTATCGACTTCCTTGGAGCCAATCGGCCTTGTTAAGCTAATTTTTAACTTGAATATGGAGAAGATCCTAAAGAAATATTATTATTATAAATCAAAATTTTGATTTATATGACATTTCTACGTCCAACACTAACGTACGGTTTGTTTTCCTGGTCGAATCTGGCCAAGACCCACTGAAGAAAATTGGGAATCCTCCAGAACAAGATAATCGTTCGAGTGCCCTGGTTCGTCAGGAATATCGAACGGACTCGACCTCGCACTACCACCCAATATGAAGAGACGAAGAGCCCTCGACATCGCAGCCAATTAGGACGACGTTTGAAGGGACAACTCCCATCAACGCCCAAGATCCAGTCAAAAGGACCAAATCATCACTATTCCATACACAAACTCATAAGGCTTTAAGGGCTTTTAGAAGCGATTAAAGGGCGTAAGAAATGTTACCTGTATCTCATGGTGATCAAGATCTAAGAATATCAACACATCTATCTTTCTTGGTCTTATCTCTATCACTGTATCTATAATTTTTGTTTTTTTTTCTACAATTTACTGCTATATGACCAAATGTTCGACATTTGATTTTAAAATGACAGTTTTTTTGGCGTATGTCCATTACGATTACAATTAAAACATTTTTTATTTAAATTTTTAAATTCTCCTCATGCCTTCTTATGGTATTTTCCTTTTGAATAATACACATATGACTGAAATATTAGAGGAGTACAATATGACAGAATGTAATGCAGCAAAGTCACCTTTAGATACAAATCAATGTTAAATACCAAGAGTTGGTGAGAAAATTAATGTATCTAGCAATTAATTCCAGACCATATGTAATGAAAGCAAAGCATAGTGCTTTCATTATTATTGATCAAGATCTAAGAATATCAACAAGAAGCCCTCCTCACCCAGCCCTAGGAGAGAAAAGATCAACCACAGAAAGATTGGGGAATATTGCATTGAACACGTGATGTGGATCGCTGCCATCTTATTTTTTTAAACGAGATAATGCGATTTGAACGGTTACGAATTTAAAAAATAATAAAGGTCGTATGGGGATAACAGAAAAGAAGCTTTAAGAATAGAAACCGGCAGGTAATTATTGTCCACTAGAGCGGTTATATTAGATTAAATCAAGGATGTGGATCAAAATAAAAGAACCCGTTATAGCAATACGTCAGCAAAAAAGGAATAAAGATAATAGAATTCTGTCAAAGAAATGACCTCCTAATAAACAGTACGAAATAAGAACTGAAAGCGAAAGACAAATATTTCAGAAAATTGAAACAAGTAACCGGAAAAAAAATGATATCTTTTGTAGGTAGCAGGACACGAATTAATAAACCAATAGAATTAATTTCGTGTCCTTTTGTTGCTAATGTTAGTGTTAGTGATGCTTTACAATAACGATCTAGTACTTTATTATTTAATTATTTATGATTCGTCTAGCTTTGGAATGAATAATCATCTGGTAGCGTAGGGTAATGACAGCAGCGTTTTAACAGGTAATTTCAACCCAGACAAAATCGATTAATCATACACAAAGTATGATTAATACTTTAAGAATACGGTTTAAAAATATAACAATGAATAAATAAATTAGAAGCGAAGAGAGATTTAAAATGGAAGGCTAAATAAATTTTGCATTTCTAATGATTGTACATCGAAAAACATAAACTACTATTGTATAGGTACTTAGTCATCATAAAACTTAATGTAAATTTAATACTAATTAAATTGTTTCAATATGATTCTGTGTTTTTGTACATTTTTGTCGGAAATATATCGTATATACAAAGTAATACATCAAATAGTTCGTATAATTACATAATAACAAAAAGTTATAATATCTTTTATTACATATTAAAATATTTATGCAGTTAAATACACTTAATTCATCTACTTACAACACAATAGAAGTTATATGTCACGCATATTACGCTCATAAACTTAGATGGAACAGATGCAGGCGACTATCACGCGAGATAGGTGTTTCATTTGTGTATTCAAGTATTAACCTTATAACATCTTGTAATTAAACTAGCTTTGTCTAAGCGCCCTAATCATAGACGACATAATTTTGATTTTAATAATACAAATTCAAATGTCATATATGTACAGGGTGCCCACCTAGTACGTGGAAGTCCAATATCTTTGTTGATAAGAGAGATAATTGGAACTTTTTTTATTTCACGTGTCTAGTTTAATAATAATAATGCCGATTATACAGGTTGTTTCATTTCCTCTGCACAGACAGCAGCTTTTTTAAATACAAACCTATATTAATTATTAATTAATAATGTTAGGCAATAATGGTTCTTCAAAACACCATGTCAGAAACTGACCTACAGTATAACGGGTGCCCAGAAAATGTTGTCAAATTTGACGAAGCAAAATATGAAAAATCTCCGTTAATGAATTAAATATTCCACAACTTTGCTATCGCATTTCCTATACCTAAATTCAACATTTAGAGAAGCAACGCAGTAGTATGGTTAAAAGTGAGTAAATTTATGCGATATTGTAATTGATAAAAATTTACTAGAAAAACATAGTAAGCATGTCATTGTATCGATGCCGTAGAAAGTCCCATCAACAAGGGGAACTCTAACATCTCGTTTAAATGCAATAGTTAACTCGATTGGTCTGGCAACTTATTAAAAAGCTTAGCAATTGAATGTTCAAGTAAGTTTTCAGAAAGAAACGTTATGACCGATTGGTTTAAATTCGATTGTCGAGTGAATCAATTCAAGATATGTGGCAAAGAAGCTGGTTAAATAAGGTTCAATAGATTGCCTTGTTAACCATAAAAAAAAGCTAGATCTTTGAGGCTGACAAAGCAGTATTGGAGCTACCCTCGTTCCTAGTTATCTTCAATTACATCCAACAGAAACTACCACCAAAATTTCACCAATTTTTGCTAGATGTAATGTAATGAAAACAAAAGTTTACTTCTACAAGTGCTCAGAGCTCAGAGGATAGCCCTTTGATTTCTAAAGCTGAAGTAGCTCTTATCCAAACTGAATTGCCTGCTTCAAAGTTGATTAGAAAAGACTCCCACTGATAATAATCAAGTCTATTTTAGTTACGTCAAGTTGGGTGCCAAACCACTCAAAAATCAAAGGAAACGAAGCAGCTGTCTTATCAAAAATTAGATTCCATTGAAAGATCTTCTATAGTGTCAGGTCTGAGTTCGATGTTAGGTACCACTCCTTAATCCAATTACTTACGTTGATCTAAGTAAACAAAGATATGAACTTCTAAGCCTTAGTAAAGTCACTACAATAAGGAAACTGTGACAGTACAACCAGCAAGATCGAAAGAGCCACATGAGGGACCATAGCCCGTCCAGCTTAGGCTTTTGTCAGATCTGAGTTTAGTGTTAGATACAACTCTGCATCTAAACGAAGTCAGACTTTAGGTGCGAAGGCAACCTAACTTAACTAACCTACAAGGTCGAAAGAGCCACATGAGTGACCATAGCTCGTCCAGCTCAAGCTTTTGTCAGATCTGAGTTTAGTGTTAGATACAACTCTGCATCTAAACGAAATCAGACTTTAAGAGCAAGGACAAGTTAAAGTTACTCCGAGCTCAACAAAGACATGCTCAGCATGGGCGTAATGAAGTCACCATCCTGCAGAATCTGTGAGAGTATAAAGACAACTTTCGACCACATTAAAAACTTTAAGTATTATTTGGATGTAAGGAGGATGCAGCAAGGAGTGAGACCATATAAAGCACAAGAAATCAACTAGACAACGGATTTCGAAAATAGCTCATAACATGAGTTATTTATTATCCCCATTGATCAACTAGCTGGAATTGTTGGAAATATAATTAACTAACCAGATACTTTGGAATACCACTTTAAAGAAGTGAATTGACAACCGAGAATTTTGGGCTTCAACTTTTTTGAAATGGAAAAACCAGCGGCCATTGGAAGTTTGAGTTCCTGTCTTGGATCGATCTGAAGATATTAATTAATATATCTATTTTGTGACCTTTATGTACTTATCTTTCAATTTCATGAATTGAAAGTGAAGATATTAATGTAAATATATACTGTACTATTTATATAAATATAAATAATAAAAACATCTTAGATATTAGAAGACCACTACGCCCACACAGACATTGTTTCCTAAATCTAAAGTCGTAAGTATTCATAATTGTAACGACTTCAAATATTGCATGATACTACATTAAACATTCTATACAAATAACAAAATGTTATCACAATTGCATTAATTTTTTCCCTAAAACTAGCCTGTCTATATCCCTATTAAACTAGCTTATAATGTATGCACACACAAAGATAATATGTTAAACGTTTAGTATAAATACTGCGCTCAAATTGCGTTTAAACCAGCAGTCGAAACAAATCCGATCAACAAGATGGCTAGACAACAATTCACGATAGGCATTCTCTTAATGTTTTTCTGTTGCTTGGCCAATGCTCGAACTCCAACGAAACGATTCGAACAAACGTCTTCGAACACCTTGCAACTCGTACACGTGGTTAGTATCCATTATATATTTTTGTGTTGTAACAATAATTGATGAATTACACTTTATTTGACAGCTCTTCCGACATGGAGATCGTACTCAAGATGGCACCTACCCCAATGATCCGTACCAAAATGATACTTTCTACCCAGTTGGTGTTGGCCAGCTCACAAATGTATTATTTTTTTTACCAAAACTATACAAGACATATTAATTCTTAAATCAACTTTATTACAGGCTGGAAAATTGCGAGAATATCAAATTGGTACTTACTTAAGGGAGACCTATGGCAATTTTATAGACGATACTTATTATCCTGGTTTATTAGCTGCTAACGCTTCATCTTACCCAAGATGTAGAGCGAGTATGGAGTCGGTACTAGCAGGTTTATTCCCACCGAGTCCTATACAGAATTGGAACGAGAATTTGAATTGGCAACCGATACCTTATGATTATACAACAATTCCAAACGATTTCGTACGTTTCATCTTAATCGAATTAATTGATTTCCTCTAATTTATTTTTATTTATTTAGTTATTTTGGTCGCCAGTATCTTGTCCGAAATTTTCTACTTACATCACGGAATACAGGAATACCACGGAATTCCAAAAATTATACGAACCCTACGCGGATATTCTAAATTATCTGCAGGAACATTCTGGAATTGAGAGCAAAATTAATATAGCAGCAAGCTTGTTTTCCACGTTTAAATCGCAGCAGGAATGGCCGGTGGAATTACCAACCTGGAGCCAAGAAGTATGGCCGGAACCAATTAGCGAGATTACTCGATTAGATTGGGAACAATACTATCCAACGGAAGAAACTGCGACTCTTGCGGGTGGATTTTTAATGTCGAAAATCGTTGCCGATTCACAATCGAAGCTAAACGGCGATTCATCACTTCAAGACACTAAAATCTATCTTTATGGTGGTCACGATAACAATATAGTTGCGATTTTAACCTGGCTTGGAACGGTGGATCTTCATATTCCACAATATGGATCTTTTATTGTATTTGAGATACATACGATTTTGGAGATACCTTTCATAAGGGTGAATAATATAATTAAATTTAAATGATATAAATATTTATTATTATAACTTTCTTCTATTGTAGATCATCCATCAAAATTACGAGAATGAAGAACCTCAAGTGATCGAGATTCCTAACTGTGGATTCTACTGTCCGTTGAGTACGTTCGTGGATTTGTATTCTCAATATTTGAATCCCGAAGCACTATGCAACTAGAATCGTGGAAGCTATGAAATGTTAATAACCATTTTGAAGTAGATGTAATTCATTACTATCTATTGAATAAAATGTGCATTATAATAAATATGTTTTTAATTTATTTTTGAACGAGATAATTCACTACAAAGAAAAAGAATCTAGCTCGCTTCCTAGCAAACAAACTAACCAGATATTGTCCTAAAATATTCAAAACTATCCAGAAACTGATCCACACAAATTTTCCCCAACCTCAGTTAGCAGAGCAAATATGGAGGAGGTGGCTGAATAATTAGTTAAAATGCTCACTAATTTCAGTCGCCAGACCCAAATTTTTTTATTTCCTAGAACCACGCAAAACATGCCAATCTTCATGAGAGTTAACTGAACTTTAACTATCAAGATAAAATCCAAAAGTGATCAAGTAATAACCATTTTTAATTAAATCATCAATCAGCAGTGTCCCCAAAAACGACTCGTAATGAAGAAAGTCGAACACATTCTTCGAAGCAATCGCTGTGTGTCTGGATAAATGATTAGTTTCAAATTATATGATCGTTATTACTCCTTTTTTTTTATTACAGATTATGCTTGAAATTTAGACGCACGGACAACCGCATGTAATAGAAATAAGTTCAAACATTTATATTCTAACTATTTAAATCCAGAACCATTATGCAATTGGAGCGTCAGCCTCTAGGATAACTTCTAAAGAAGCTATAATTATTTTTTATCAAACTTGTTACTTTCGAGATATTTAATTAAATAAATGAATTATAGAAGGATTTTAATTTTTTTTTGTCCTTAAAGACATAGTAGGTAGTTAGAAAACAGTGCCTATAAGGCATCTCAGCAACCAAAGTTGGTTATGGGATCTGTTTTGTCAATTTTGAGATTATCTGAGAGCTGGTTCTGCTGTTGAACCATGGCCTGTCCGCTGATAAATACAAGGACCGTAATAGAAAGTATTAGAGGCTATATGTTCTGTAACTAAGAAGAATAAGTACGTATATCTCTCTAAAACAAATGTAATTTGAAATTATGATAATTGTGAAACATATATATTAATGCGAAGAATAGAAACATACCTATTAAATTATTGCTAATCAATACAACTCCCTATTACCATTACCATTAACTGGAGGGATTTCATTAATTATTCTGTGTTGTCAAATCAAATGTCCAAAAGAGCTTTAACCTTGCAAAGAACTTTCAAAATTTTATTTTGTGTTTTTATTTAAATTTTTATCGAGTAAACAATTGTAAATTATGTTGTGTAACAATCTATTTTAATTTATCATAGTTCTATTAATCTTTTAATTCCTGATTTATTTCCACTTAGAGGTCAATAAAACAATAAATAATTAAATACCAATTTATTCCATAACATATAATAATATGTTTTCGTTAAATAACTTCTTCGGTGGAAGAAATTGACATTTAATATGTGTCAAATTAGTAATAATATAAATATAAATTGCCATGCCTATCAACAAAATTAATTAAAACAAAGAATTCATTGATATATCGAATTTTAATTATATTCACAAGTAATAATGAAGGAATAATGATTTAATACAACATTAGAAATTGAAATGATTTGAATTATTCGTATATCAATCCATTTTTTGTCAAGCTCTAACAATTCTGTTCAAGGACTAGGGAAAAACATGGCAAAAAAACCTAGTCAAGAGCTTAAAATTAATAAAATTCATGCGTGAATTAAATTATTGTAAATAACGCTTAAATTATCAATATCCGTTCTAAAATTTACCGCGTTTTCATCTTTCTTAATGTATATAATTTCGTAAATTAATCTTTTTTTATAATTATTTTCCTTTTTTAAAATTTTAGTGTTTTGAAAATCAAAATTATGTCGTCTATCTTTAGAGTGCTTAGATAAAGCAGTTTCAGCGGTGACATTATGTGTAACAGTGTATTGATGGTTATAAATTCGTTTCTTTAAATATTGTTTGGTTTGTCCGATATAACATTTATTACAATCTTTGCAATCTAATTTATAAACGACATTACTTTGATTATCATGTTTAATGGGTGTTTTTAAATTTGTGAATAAATGTCTATTGTTGGTAGGTATGAAAGTTATGTGAATGTCTGATTTTTTTAATTCGTGTTTTATTGTGTCGCTTAAATTGTTTATATATGGTATAGTGTGGTATATGTTATTATTTGATTTTGTACCTGTGTTATATATTTTATTTATTCTTTTTGTGATTAATTTATTGTAAAACTCTTTAGGATAACTATTTTTTTCTAGTATTGTTTTTACTTTGCTTAAATTTTCTTTTCTAAAATCAGGGTGAGCTAATTTAATAGCCTGATGTACTAAACTGTTAATTACGCTTTTTTTAAAATTTACCGAAGTGTTTGAAAAATAGTTTAAATGCCTACTACTACTAGTGTCTTTAATGTACCAGTTTGTTTTTATTTGTGTGTTATCATGTAGTATCTTTACATTTAAAAAGTTTATAGAATTTTGATTTTCTCTTTCAAAAGTAAATTTTAACCTATCATGATATGTGTTAAATGTGTGTAGAACATGTTCAATTTTATCATTTGGTATGCAGCATATACAATCATCTACATACCGCTTATAAAATTGCACATGACAGTTTAGTTTGTCAAGTGAGACCTGCTCTAAGTCCTCCATTACTAAATTTGCTATAACAGCAGATAATGGAGAACCCATTGCTGTACCGAATATTTGTTTATATATTGTGTCATTGTACTGAAAATATGTAGAATTTAAGCAAAGTTTTGCAGCCAACATGAATTCATTTTTTGGTAAATTTGTATAATTTTGAATTAAATTCCATTTTTTGTTTATAATGTTTAATGCCAAATCTGTAGGAACATTTGTGAATAAAGATACAACGTCTAAACTGATAATTTCATGATTACACGGTACGGATTTTTTGTTAATGAAATTAACAAATTCCCACGAATTTTTTACATGATACTCTGTATTTCCTACAACATTACTGAGAATTTTGGATAAAAATTTTGATAAATTGTATGTTGGTGATTGTATACAATTTACAATCGGCCTTAAAGGAATATCAGTTTTATGAATTTTAGGGACGCCATAAATTCGCGGAGTTATCGAATTATATATTTTTAAATGTTTAGCTACGGATTCGTCTATATAATTGCTATTTAACCAACTAGTGATTAATTGGTTATTTTCACTTTGAATTTTGTTAGTCGGGTCTTTTTGTAATGTAATGTAAGTGTTTTGATCGTTTAATAATGAATGCATTTTGGCTGCGTAATCTTTTTTGTACATTATTATACTTTTTTCTCCTTTGTCTGCTTTAGTTATTATAATATCTCGGTTATTACTTAAAAACTTTTTTGTTTCGTTTAACATACGATTTAAATCAGTATCTTTGTGTTTGTTATTACGTCTGTTTTTGTAATTAGTTATGATGTTTACTAATTTGTTACGTAATGTGTTTTGCTTGTTCGGTACTACAGAATTTTGAATAATGTATTCTATATTACAAATTAAATCATCTAAAGATATGTGGTTAACATCTACTGAGAATTTAGGGCCTAAACTAATAATTAACTTTACATTTTCCGGAATTATTATATCTGTTAAATTTATTATCCAATCTTCTTGTAAAATGGGATAATGATTCTTGTTATTTTCTTTTAAAAGATTTTCTATCTTTTTAATATTACTATTTTTTATTTTATTAAAATTTCTTTGAAAATCTAAATTTACTTTTTCAAAAAACTCACCGTAATCATGAGATGACATTTTACTACGGATGTCAATTTCCGTAGTTGAAATGTCATTTCTAATTTTTTCAAGTGTAATGTAAGTGTCCCGAATACATAAATTCAGTGTTTTTTGAAATATAGTGTCTCTTATTTTACTAAACTTACTAACTATAGTGTCATTTGTAATCGTTATGTTAAAGGATTTTTTTATAAAATTCGGAATTACCTTTTCACGCCTGCATTTTATTAAAAAAATTTTCCTATTAATTTGTCGTGCTAATTTTAATTTCAAACTATGGAACTTCTTCTGAACCACCAAACTTTCTTGAATATTCATACTTCAAAAATGCAAAAACCAAACTCTAAATACCTACTCCTTGTCTAGTGGAAGCTAAGGAGAAATACAATTAATATATGTATTTTTTGACCTTTATGTACTTATCTTTTAATTCCTGATTTATTTCCACTTAGAGGTCAATAATTCACGCACGAATTTTATTAATTTTAAGCTCTTGACTAGGTTTTTTTGCCATGTTTTTCCCTAGTCCTTGAACAGAATTGTTAGAGCTTGACAAAAAATGGATTGATATACGAATAATTCAAATCATTTCAATTTCTAATGTTGTATTAAATCATTATTCCTTCATTATTACTTGTGAATATAATTAAAATTCGATATATCAATGAATTCTTTGTTTTAATTAATTTTGTTGATAGGCATGGCAATTTATATTTATATTATTACTAATTTGACACATATTAAATGTCAATTTCTTCCACCGAAGAAGTTATTTAACGAAAACATATTATTATATGTTATGGAATAAATTGGTATTTAATTATTTATTGTTTTATTGACCTCTAAGTGGAAATAAATCAGGAATTAAAAGATAAGTACATAAAGGTCAAAAAATACATATATTAGTTCTATTAATAAGGAAAACTCATGCTTATAATTTGCATTTATTGTTACACTTTTGACAATTGTAAATCAAAAATGCGATTTAGATGTAGATAATTCCTAGCAAAAGCATTGTGATATTTACAAACCGAATATCCGATATCTACATTAATTTATTCTACTAATATAGTACTGTCTAATTATTTAACTTAATTTTACTTTTACCTTCATCAGTTACTTTAACTACACAACAACAATCATGTTTAAAAACTGGCGCATAATAATAAATTATTATTAAAATAAGATTCATTAATTCATTTTCAATTTTATTTAACTAGACGTAAACATTTATTATTAGTTGTATAGTTTAAAAATTACTTAATACTCCTCTGTTTTACATGCCAATATTATAATCACTGTTAGACCCTCACCGTTAGGTGCCTCATTTACGCATCATAAAGCCATTTTCTTAGATTGTGCTGTATACTATACGCATCAATATGGACAAGAATTCACGTATCATGATGGCTTTGTGTGATATTGCCGTTGAACTCGTCGAATTCTGGCCCACGATCGTTGTAGAACCCCCAGATAATATTGTGCGTCATTTTCTTCTCTTCTGGCTCTTCTGATGACTTCAATGCCACATTCTGGCATTTTGTTTTCGGCTCATATTGAAAATACCGCGTTTCGTCACCAGTTACAATGGCTGACGTGCTTGCCGGTTTCGTTTAGGACATTTTTAACATGTCCTTGCAATGCTGAAGTCTCCAATATTTGTGGTCGTCTGTCAGAGTGTGTGGCACAAAGAGCGTACACACCTTCTATTTGACCAAATCTTCAGTTAGAATTTGATAGTTCGGTACCTATCCCAGTTTCCTATTCGATGAGTCTCGCTTATTAAGGGCTATGGATAAAAAATGTAACCTAAAATCATTATTCATTTAATGATTTTGAGATAACCGTTCTAATTCAGTTCCCACAAAACCCTCTAATGGTCAATTTCCCAATCTATAATAAAAATGGATTTATAAAAACAACAAGTACCTTTCCGAATTCAAATTTTCTCTGCAAAATTAGGAACTGATGGTTTGATTATTAAAAATTTCACACCAGATATTAGGTTTAAAATAATACTGGCTTCTAGCTTCAATAACAAAGTGAGGATTTTTTTGAACACACCAACGACAAATTTGGGCACCAACTGTGGCATACCTGCCATAGGAAAGATCATCTTTAATCTATCCTTGAGATCAAACGTTATACAATAGCCATTTTTGTAAAGATTGCAGACGGATTTCGGTTTGTCTTAATGTTTTTGCCCTTTTTAGAGGTAAGTGTATACAGCTTGTTTTAAAAAAGAAACACTTCAACTATTTTTCGGGTTATCTAGGAAAGAAACAAGTAGGTAAGCGTAATCGATATACAAAGTATCACTTAAAAAACATGAGTAGACCTTTTTAACGCTCAAAAATATATCTTTGGAAAATCTTCTATAACAAACTAGCTCCATATTTTAGACAGTATTGTTAAAATAAAAATTTTGGAAGTACATGTTTTCAAAACTTGTCTTAATTGTCATGTTTATCCGTTATCTTTTAGTTTTATATATACATATATACATATAATTAAATGACAATTAATTATTTTGACTTGTTTTTAAGCACATGTTTCTAGCTGCAGCAGATGTCATAAACGTGATCTTAGATAAATGAGAATCTCGTGAACATCGCGTGTAGTATTGTAAAACTTAATGTATTAAAAATTATCTCACATGCGACACTATGTTTATGCACAATTATAATAACGAATGCACAATATTAAGTCGTAATATTTAAACAAGTAAGTACAAGTATGTACTATGTAGCATTTTGAATGGTAAAAACCAACATCAACGGAAGAAAAATAAATAATTTGACGTTATAATATTTTATACTTGCTAGTTTTGTTTTTGCGATAACTTGGGAATAAATAGATATCCGCTTACGAACCTATTAACGCAATAGTATCGTTCCATTTAATTTTTTTAAGAAAATCGTAAAAATATTTTACCACCCCAGAAAGCGACCTCTAGTTTATCAGTTTGAAACGAATGGATATAGCATATAAACGCTGTCTAAAGTACACACAATTCCCTTTCAAACGAGTCCAACATTATTCGGATAGGTTGAATAGTAACGGAAATATTAAACTTTAAACATTGACGAATAGATGATCTTCTCCCTCCCTTATTATGATAGATACGAAAAAATATCACCAAAAACAATTATCTGGTATTAAATGAGCTTTCAATTGATGATATTAACGTTATAGCTTATTCTGAGATTTTTTGAGATAATAGGAATTTTAGAATTGAACATTGCAGTTATATCCCCTCTCGGTAAAATCTGGAACTTGAAAATACTTTCCAGAAATTTCTCTCGGCTAATTTAACTATCAAAATTTTTTCTCGTAGAACCTAGGACAAATACTTTCCGGGATACAGCCGCTTATCTCTCTTAGTGGCCCACCCTGTATATGCAGACAGATGAATTGCCAGTTTAGGCCGATCAAGACAGCTGACTGAAAAATGACGTTTTTTGACAAATTATTTTTTCGCGGTTTCACCGCTATAACAGCGAAACCGCTAAAGTTAGGCGTATGACGTTATATAAAAAAAAAATAAGTACTCTTCGAGGGCTTTCCGAATCTGCCACAAAATATATATTGCTCCATTTAAAAAGATATAGGTTTGACACGCCAGTAAAATACGGCACGCCACTAATGACCAAAAATATTTTCGGGAGATGGTGATTGTAATTCTGGATAATTTTGTTCTTAGACTTTTTTCCATATATTGTCTGAAGAAGGAGCTACGGTCCGAGGCATCTTAGACAATACATCCTGTATATTGAACTGTTCTATGCATTAAACATCTTATACAAATAACAAAATCTTATCACAGTTGCATTAATTTTTTCCCTAAAACTAGCTTTTGTATATCACAGATAATATGTTAAACATTTAGTATAAATACTCCACTCAAATTGTGTTTAAATCAGCAGTCGAAACAACTCCGATCAACAAGATGGCTAGACAACAATTCACGATAGGCATTCTCTTAATGTTTTTCTGTTGCTTGGCCAATGCTCGAACTCCAACGAAACGATTCGAACAAACGCCTTCGAACACCTTGCAGCTCGTACACGTGGTTAGTATCCATTATATATTTTTGTGTTGTAATAAAAATTGATGAATTACACTTTATTTGACAGCTCTTCCGACATGGAGATCGTACTCAAGATGGCAGCTATCCCAATGATCCGTACCGAAATGATACTTTCTACCCAGTTGGTGTTGGCCAGCTCACAAATGTATTATTTTTTTTACCAAAACTATCCAAGACATATTAATTCTTAAATCAACTTTATTTCAGGCTGGAAAATTGCGAGAATATCAAATTGGTACTTACTTAAGAGAGACCTATGGCAATTTTCTAAACGATACTTACTATCCTGGTTTATTAGCGGCTAACGCTTCATCTTACCCAAGATGTAGAGCGAGTATGGAGTTGGTACTAGCAGGCTTATTCCCACCGAGTCCTATACAGAATTGGAACGAGAATTTGAATTGGCAGCCGATACCTTACGATTATACAACAATTCCAAACGATTTCGTACGTTTCATCTTAATCGAATTAATTGATTTCCTCTAATTTATTTTTATTTATTTAGTTATTTTGGTCGCCAGTAGCTTGTCCGAAATTTTCTACTTACATCACGGAATACAGGAATAGCACGGAATTCCAAAAATTATACGAACCCTACGCGGATATTCTAAATTATCTGCAGGAACATTCAGGAATTGAGAGCAAAATTAATATAGCAGCAAGCTTGTTTTCCACGTTTAAATCGCAGCAGGAATGGCCGGTGGAATTACCAACCTGGAGCCAAGAAGTATGGCCGGAACCAATTAGTGAGATTACTCGATTAGATTGGGAACAAAACTATCCAACGGAAGAAACCGCGACTCTTGCGGGTGGATTTTTAATGTCGAAAATCGTTGCCGATTCACAATCGAAGCTAAACGGCGATTCATCACTTCAAGACACTAAAATCTATCTTTATGGTGGTCACGATACCAATATAGTTGCGATTTTATCCTGGCTTGGAACGGTGGATCTTCATATTCCACAATATGGATCTTTTATTGTATTTGAGATACATACGATTTTGGAGATACCTTTCATAAGGGTGAATAATATAATTAAGTTTAAATGATATAAATATGTATTATTATAACTTTCTTCTATTGTAGATTATCCATCAAAATTATGAGAATGAAGAACCTCAAGTGATCGAGATTCCTAACTGTGGATTTTACTGTCCGCTTAGTACGTTCGTGGATTTGTATTCTCAATATTTGAATCCCGAAGCACTATGCAACTAGAATCGTGGAAGCTATGAAATGTTAATAATCATTTTGAAGTAGATGTAATTCATTACTATCTATTGAATAAAATGTGCATTATAATAAATATGTTTTTAATTTATTTTTGAACGAGATAATTCACCACAAAGAAAAAGAATCTAGCTCGCTTCCTAGCACACAAATTTTCCCCAACCTCAGCTAGCAGAGCAAATATGGAGGAGGTGGCTGAATAATTAGTTAAAATGCTCACTAATTTCAGTCGCCAGACCCAAATTTTTTTATTTCCTAGAACCACGCAAAACATGCCAATCTTCATGAGAGTTAACTGAACTTTAACTATCAAGATAAAATCCAAAAGTGATCAAGTAATATTAATTTTTAATTAAATCATCAATCAGCAGTGTCCCCAAAAACGACTCGTAATGAAGAAAGTCTAACACATTCTTCGAAGCAATCGCTGTGTGTCTGGATAAATGATTAGTTTCAAATTATATGATCATTATTACTCCTTTTTTTATTACAGATTATGCTTGAAATTTAGACGCATGGACAACCGCAGGTAATAGAAATAAGTTCAAACATTTATATTCTAACTATTTAAATCCAGAACCATTATGCAATTGGAGCGTCAGCCTCTAGGATAACTTCTAAAGAAGCTATAATTATTTTTTATCAAACTTGTTACTTTCGAGATATTTAATTAAATAAATGAATTATAGAAGAATTTTAATTTTTTTTTGTCCTTAAAGACATAGTAGGTAGTTAGAAAACAGTGCCTATAAGGTATCTCAGCAACCAAAGTTGGTTATGGGATCTGTTTTGTCAATTTTGAGATTATCTGAGAGCTGGTTCTGAGCTGGACCGTAATAGAAAGTATTAGAGGCTATATGTTCTGTAACTAAGAAGAATAAGTACGTATATCTCTCTAAAACAAATGTAATTTGAAATTAAGATAATTGTGAAACATATATATTAATGCGAAGAATAAAAACATACCTATTAAATTATTGCTATTCAATACAACTCCCTATTATAATTACCATTAACTGGAGGGATTTTATTAATTATTCTGTGTTGTCAAATCAAATGTCCAAAAGAGCTTTAACCTTGCAAAGAACTTTCAAAATTTTATTTTGTGTTTTTATTTAAATTTTTATCGAGTAAACAATTGTAAATTATGTTGTGTAACAATCTATTTTAATTTATCATAGATCTATTAATAAGAAAAACTCATGCTTATAATTTGCATTTATTGTTACACTTTTGACAATTGTAAATCAAAAATGCGATTTAGATGTAGATAATTCCTAGCAAAAGCATCGTGATATTTACAAACCGAATATCCGATATTTAACTTAATTTTATTTTTACCTTCATCAGTTACTTTAACTACACAACAACAATCATGTTTAAAAACTGTTGCATAATAATAAATTATTATTAAAATCAGATTCATTCATTCATTTTCAATTTTATTTAACTAGACGTAAACATTTATTATTAGTTGTATAGTTTAAAAATTACTTAATACTCCTCTGTTTTACATGCCAATATTATAATCACTGTTAGACCCTCACCGTTGGGTGCCTCATTTACGCATCATAAAGCCATTTTCTTAGATTGTGCTGTATACTATACGCATCTTAATATGGACAAGAATTCACGTATCATGATGGCTTTGTGTGATATTGCCGTTGAACTCGTCGAATTCTGGCCCACAATCGTTGTAGAACCCCCAGATAATATTGTGCGTCATTTTCTTCTCTTCTGGCTCTTCTGATGACTTCAATGCCACATTCTGGCATTTTGTTTTCGGCTCATATTGAAAATACCGCGTTTCGTCACCAGTTACAATGGCTGACGTGCTTGCCGGTTTCGTTTAGGACATTTTTAACATGTCCTTGCAATGCTGAAGTTTCCAATATTTTTGGTCGTCTATCAGAGTGTGTGGCACAAAGAGCGTACAGACCTTCTATTTGCCCAAATCTTCAATCAGAATTTGATAGACTGTGGTTTTCGGTACCTATCCCAATTTCCTATTCGATGAGTCTCGCCTCTTAAAGGCTATGGATCAAAAATGTAACCCAAAATCATTATTTAATTAATGATTTTGAGACAACCCTTCCAATTCAGTTTTCACAAAACCCTCTAATGATCAATTTATCAATCTATAATAAAAATGGTTTTATAAAAACAACAAGTACCTTTCCAAATTCAAATTTTCTCTTCAAAATTAGGCCCGATGGTTGGATTATTAAAAATTTCACATCCAGATATTAAGTTTAAAATAATACTGGTTTCTAACTTCAATAACAAAGTAAGGATTCTTTTTGAATACACCAACGACAAATTCGGGCACCAAGTGTGGCATACCTGCCATAGGAAAGATCATCTTTAATCTATCCTTGAAATCAAACGTTATACAATAGCCATTTTTGTAAAGATTGCAGGCGGATTTCGGTTTATACGGTCTTAATGTTTTTGTCCTTTTTAGAGGTAAGTGTAAACAGAATGTTAAAAAAAAACATTTCAACTATTTTTCGGGTTATCTAGGAAAGAAACAAGTAGGTAAGCGTAATCGATATACAAAGTATCACTTAAAAAACATGAGTAGACCTTTTTAACGCTCAAAAATATATCTTTGGAAAATCTTCTATAACAAACTAGCTCCATATTGTAGACAGTATTGTTAAAATAAAAATTTTGGAAGTACATGTTTTCAAAACTTGTCTTAATTGTCATGTTCATCCGTTATCTTTTAGTTTTATATATACATACATACATATAATTAAATGACAATTAATTATTTTGACTTGTTTTTAAGCACATGTTTCTAGCTGCAGCAGATGTCATAAACGTGATCTTAGATAAATGAGAATCTCGTGAACATCGCGTGTAGTATTGTAAAACTTAATGCATTAAAAATTATCTCACATGCGACACTATGATTATGAACAATTATAATAACGAATGCACAATATTAAGTCGTAATATTTAAACAAGTAAGTACAAGTATGTACTATGTAGCATTTTGAATGGTAAAAACCAACATCAACGGAAGAAAACTAAATAATTTGACGTTATAATATTTTATACTTGCTAGTTTTTTTTTGCGATAACTTAGGAATAAATAGAGATATCCGCTTACGAACCTATTAACGCAATAGTATCGTTCCATTTAATTTTTTTAAGAAAATCGTAAAAATATGTTACGACTCCAGCAAGCGACCTCTAGTTTATCAGTTTGAAACTAATGGATATAGCATATAAAGGCTGTTTAAATTACACACAATTCCCTTTAAAACAAGTCCAACATTATTCGGATAGGTTGAATAATAACGGAAATATTAAACTTTAAACATTGACGAATAGATGGTCTTCCCCCTCCCTTATTATGACAGATACGAAAAAATATCACCAAAAAAAATTATCTGGTATTAAATGAGCTTTCAATTGATGATATTAAAGTTATAGCTTATTTTGAGATTTTTTGAGATAATAGGAATTTTAGAATTGAACATTGCAGTTATATCCCCTATCGGTAAAATCTGGAACTTGAAAATACTTTCCAGAAATTTCTCTCGGCTACTTTAACTATCAAAATTTTTTCCCGTAGAACCTAGGACAAATACTTTCCGGGATACAGCCGCTTATCTCTCTTAGTGGCCCACCCTGTATATGCAGACAGATGAATTGCCAGTTTAGGCCGATCAAGACAGCTGACTGAAAAATGACGTTTTTTGACAAATTATGTTTTCGCGGTTTCACCGCTATAACAGCGAAACCGCTAAAGTTAGGCGTATGACGTTATATATAAAAAAAAATAAGTACTCTTCGAGGGCTTTCCGAATCTGCCACAAAATATATATTACTCCATTTAAAAAGATATAGGTTTGACACGCCAGTAGAATACGGCACGCCACTAATGACCAAAAATATTTTCGGGAGATGGTGATTGTAATTCTGGATAATTTTGTTCTTAGACTTTTTTCCATATATTGTCTGAAAAAGGAGCTACGGTCCGAGGCATCTTAGACAATACATCCTGTATATTGAACTGTTCTATGCATTAAACATCTTATACAAATAACAAAATCTTATCACAGTTGCATTAATTTTTTCCCTAAAACTAGCTTTTGTATATCACACAGATAATACGTTAAACATTTAGTATAAATACTCCACTCAAATTGTGTTTAAATCAGCAGTCGAAACAACTCCGATCAACAAGATGGCTAGACAACAATTTACGATAGGCATTCTCTTAATGTTTTTCTGTTGCTTGGCCAATGCTCAAACTCCAACGAAACGATTCGAACAAACGTCTTCGAACACCTTGCAGCTCGTACACGTGGTTAGTATCCATTATATATTTTTGTGTTGTAACAATAATTGATGAATTACACTTCATTTGACAGCTCTTCCGACATGGAGATCGTACTCAAGATGGCACCTACCCCAATGATCCGTACCAAAATGATACTTTCTACCCAGTTGGTGTTGGCCAGCTCACAAATGTATTATTTTTTTTACCAAAACTATACAAGACATATTAATTCTTAAATCAACTTTATTACAGGCTGGAAAATTGCGAGAATATCAAATTGGTACTTACTTAAGGGAGACCTATGGCAATTTTATAGACGATACTTATTATCCTGGTTTATTAGCTGCTAACGCTTCATCTTACCCAAGATGTAGAGCGAGTATGGAGTCGGTACTAGCAGGTTTATTCCCACCGAGTCCTATACAGAATTGGAACGAGAATTTGAATTGGCAACCGATACCTTATGATTATACAACAATTCCAAACGATTTCGTACGTTTCATCTTAATCGAATTAATTGATTTCCTCTAATTTATTTTTATTTATTTAGTTATTTTGGTCGCCAGTATCTTGTCCGAAATTTTCTACTTACATCACGGAATACAGGAATACCACGGAATTCCAAAAATTATACGAACCCTACGCGAATATTCTAAATTATCTGCAGGAACATTCTGGAATTGAGAGCAAAATTAATATAGCAGCAAGCTTGTTTTCCACGTTTAAATCGCAGCAGGAATGGCCGGTGGAATTACCAACCTGGAGCCAAGAAGTATGGCCGGAACCAATTAGTGAGATTACTCGATTAGATTGGGAACAAAACTATCCAACGGAAGAAACCGCGACTCTTGCGGGTGGATTTTTAATGTCGAAAATCGTTGCCGATTCACAATCGAAGCTAAACGGCGATTCATCACTTCAAGACACTAAAATCTATCTTTATGGTGGTCACGATACCAATATAGTTGCGATTTTATCCTGGCTTGGAACGGTGGATCTTCATATTCCACAATATGGATCTTTTATTGTATTTGAGATACATACGATTTTGGAGATACCTTTCATAAGGGTGAATAATATAATTAAGTTTAAATGATATAAATATTTATTATTATAACTTTCTTCTATTGTAGATTATCCATCAAAATTATGAGAATGAAGAACCTCAAGTGATCGAGATTCCTAACTGTGGATTTTACTGTCCGCTTAGTACGTTCGTGGATTTGTATTCTCAATATTTGAATCCCGAAGCACTATGCAACTAGAATCGTGGAAGCTATGAAATGTTAATAATCATTTTGAATCAGATGTATTTCATTACTATCTCTTGAATAAAATGTGCATTATAATAAATATGTTTTTAATTTATTTTTGAACGAGATAATTCACCACAAAGAAAAAGAATCTAGCTCGCTTCCTAGCAAACAAACTAACAAGATATTGTCCTAAAATATCCAAAACTATCCAGAAACTGATCCACACAAATTTTCCCCAACCTCAGCTAGCAGAGCAAATATGGAGGAGGTGGCTGCATAATTAGTTAAAATGCTCACTAATTGCAGTCGCGAGACCCAAATTTTTTATTTCCTAGAACCACGCAAAACATGCCAATCTTCATGAGAGTTAACTGAACTTTAAATATCAAGATAAAATCCAAAAGTGATCGAGTAATAACAATTTTTAATTAAATCATCACTTGACCAAAACCATTCGCAATGAAGAAAACTTCGAGAAATTCAAAGACATTGGAATCATTGACAATTTTTTGATTGGACCATTCGTTTTGCCAGAAAGATTTAATGGACAACTAAAAATTATAGGAAGTCCACTTCCCTCACGCTATGTAACCGAGTTTTGATAAGCAAGTACAGACGAGAGTACAAAAACACACATTGGACGTCATTGTGTTCTAAACGATTAAGTAAACTAACACCGAAATTCGTTCATACAACGCCATCTTAAAATGAATTCAAACCATAAAGATAATTTTACACCAGTATGTACATACTTTTAAAAGCAGAACATCAACACTATTACTACTATTGTTTGCATTATTCTATCTCACCTTGTATGTTTTGTCTGTGCACCATATTCCTTCATTCCTCGATCTAATAAAAATAGTTGTCGATTGGCTTCAACCCACACACGATTACAACAGCAATCATTTAATGTAATTCACAAAAAATTTACTTCATCGATGTTTGTGGAAGTCATTAGATACGATTCCATTACGTAAATTGGACAAGCATTCTAGTACAATCTTAAAATACTAAAATATGTAATTTGTTTGAATTTAATTTCAACCTTTTAATCAGGGCACACACAGTACGCTAATTGATTATTAAATACTTACCATATTAAAAAGATGTATTGTATTTAATCGCCATAAAAAACTTGCTTAATCGGTACGCGTGTTATAGGTTTAAAATGAAAACCGAACAATTCACATTCGTTTGCATTTTCTGCCCGATTAATACCTGACGGTATAATTAAAGCTAGCAACTGAAAAAAAAACATATGCGAGCGCTAAAACTTTATCGTTCAACATTTGTTCCGTTTTAACAATATTGTATGCATTAGGTTGTACCGGAGAAGCATGGCAGTTGATTTGGAAAAAGAATTGTGAAACTACATCCTATTTTATTGATGTGTAAAATCGATTAAACGTTCATGTCAAGATTACTACCAATAAAAATAAGTGTTTATGATCAGAAATGGGTAAACAACGACTCCATATAGGTATTTTTTTCATGTGTTTCTATTGCTTAGTTAATTGTCGAACACCTACGAAATTAGATGACTCTTTGGAACTGCTCCATGTGGTTAGTATCTGGTGTTAACCTATTTAAAAATAAATAAACGGTTTCATATTGATTCTTACAGATATTTCGACATGGTGATCGTACACAGGACTATCCGAGTTATCCAAACGATCCGTATCAAAATTATTCTTTTTATCCAGTTGGTATTGGACAATTAACAGAGGTAATAGAATCTATTCTATCTATGAGAAACTTTTCTAATTCCAACCATATTTTAGGCTGGAAAACGGCGAGTGTACAATATCGGTGTTTATTTGAGGCAAATCTATAACGATTTCCTAACAGAGACTTATTTTCCTGGAATATTAGCCGCTAATTCTTCAGCGTATGTAAGATGTAGAACGAGCATGGAATTAGTTCTAGCTGGTTTGTATCCACCAGCAGTGGCTCAACAATGGAGTAATTTAAATTGGCAACCTATACCTTACGATTATAGACCTACTTCGCAAGATTTTGTAAGTTTTAAAGGGCGTCTATACATTTATGTTAAAGCTCTCTCTTTTCAAAACAAAACAATCTACACATCTAACCTGTCACCTGTATTGACAGCATTTCTTGTAGATCTAATCGGATAACTCGCTTCTAAGGTTGGTTCTCTCAAGGAATCTTCCTCTTTTTTTTTAATTGTTAGGTCTGTTAACATGCAAACAACACCATTTAAGCTTATAAATTGGTAAGTCTGTTTATAGATACTGTTTTGTGTTTTGGGCTAGAAATCGCAACGAATCCAAAAGGTTGCTCAGCTTGTATTTGTTTTTGACAATTTTTTTCTAACGTTTCTCCTGCTTTTACCTCAGAGTACGCTCTAAAAACTAAATAATATAATAGAGCTTTAACACAAATCTATCAACATCTTTTAGTAGGATCAATTTTTACAAATTAATTCCTTATTTAACAGTTGTTTGCGGCGAAAGATGCTTGCCCAAACTTCAAGAGATTAATGAAGAAATACTGGGAGAGTAAAAAATATAAAGAAGTCTACGAATCGTACAGCGATGTTTTAGACTATCTACAGAAGAATTCAGGATTCCCAAGCAAGATTAACATAGCGCTTAATTTATATTCAACGCTAAGATCGCAAGATGATTGGCCTGTAGAATTACCGAGATGGTGTAAAAATGTCTGGCCAGAACCGATCAATGAGATTACACAGCTCGACTGGAAGCATCATTTTCCAACGGAAGAAACTAGAACTCTCGGTGCAGGATTCTTAATGTCTAAAATCCTACACGATTCCAAATTGAAATTGGCTCGTGATCCTCAAGTGAAAGATATGAAAATTTATCTTTATAGTGGACACGATACGAATATAGCTGCGATTTTAACCTGGTTAGGAGCTGAAGATCTCCACACTCCAGAATATGGTTCTTTTATACTGTTCGAAATACATACGCTTATAGGTGTTCCACATATAACAGTAAGTCATAATTTCATATCTTTAGATATAGCCGTTTGCTCGATGATGATTTGTGTTTCAGGTTATTTATCAAAATTATGAGAACAGTCAACCTCAAGAGATATACATTCCTAATTGCGGCTTTTACTGTCCGTTTCAGACTTTCGTCGACTTATATGCTGCATATTTAAATCCAGAAACTTTATGTAATTAAGTTAAATTAATGTAATATATAGATGAAATAAATTTTCACGGCCAATTTCGAACACATTTATTACTGAATTATTTTGTTTTTTGTTTTTAGACAGTTCGTTATTGATTCAACAATACGAAGAGGGAAATAATGGTAACATGGTAGGTGTATATTGTAATGTTAGTAATGTTTGTGACACCCTGTATAACTGGAAAATGTTTTTTTTTATTTTTACCCCACATCAAATGCAGGATCCTATATCCTGTCTGACAGCTGACATATTTTGACAATTACCATCATTAAACTAGTATAAAAACGATTGATTTTATATTTTGAAAATTTGCAAAAGAAGGTAGTTTGATAGCTACCAAAATTTAAATAATACGCTTGTAAATTCATGCTTTCACAATTGGACAGCATTTAACAATTTGTCAGCTTTCAGAAGTTTCTTCATTTCTTTGTTACAAAACTCAAACTGTCAAACGTGTTTTGACTGGGGTAATGGTCAGATCTGAAAAGAAAACACAGAAATGTATTAAAATTTTTAACAAACTAATTTTACTTACAATTTGACAGCTATCAAAAATATTTTCACAGTTACAAACGTCAAAATCTGAAAACATAATTATTGTTTTACAACTGTTTGACACCTCTCAGAATTGAATTGAATTCTTACGACACACAACACTGTAAAACAAGAACCGATTTTACAAGATTGCGGTTGTTGAATGTGTTTTAACACACAGCTACAACTGTCAAACCTGAAAAGAAAATATTTGTCCTCCCTCTTATATTCCTGTTTATAATTTCATCAGCAGAAATATTTTTACAATTTGACAGGTGTTGGGAGTGTTTTAACTATTGCAGTTGACAAACCAAGAAGTCACTGACTTCATTTAAACGTTTAAAGCGTTCAAAACAATTATAAAATGGCTGCAAGCGTCGAAATTATCAAAGACCATCTCTGTTAACAACTTGACAGCTGTCAGATGTATATTTTGGTAGTTGCAAGTGACAAAATAGGAACGAAATAACTGCTTTTACAATTTAGCAGTTTTTAGGAACTTCTTGATGCATACAACAGCCAATAGTGTAAAAATAATTAATTTGACGTCAATCAGACGTGTTTTGACAGCTAGAATGGTAAAACCTGAAACGAAAATAAATGTGTTGATAATTGAGCAATTATAGGAAGGATTTTGACACAGTTTGACAGCGATTAAAGTTATTTCAACTATTGCAGCTGCAGCCACCAAAACAAGGAAGAAATAACAGCTTTTATAATTTCAATAAAGCTTTCCAAACACAATTCTAGTTCCTATAAGTACCAACTTGTCGAAACAAGAAAATATAATCTGTCAGATGTCATTTAATAGCTACAACAGTCAAATTGCAAAAAAAGAGTATTGTATTTACAATTTAGCAACGATCAGAAATGTTTTGACAGTTAAACCTGTTAAGATCGTAAAATAAAAACATTTTACAGTTTGACAGCTGCTAATGGCATAACTGTTGCAGCCTCATCGACGCAAGGAGAAAATAAGTGCTGTTATGATTTCAAAACTTGCAGAACAATTGCAACACCAGTACAGTCTTGATACTGTGGAAAAATAGCTGCATTTACAATTTGACAGCTGTCAAAAGAGTTTCAACGGTTAGAAATGCTTATTTTTACAATTTTACACCTCTCAGATGTGTTTTTACAGCTACAGTGGTAAAATCTAAACAATTATAGCCTGCGTACGGGTTGAAATTTTGTAAAGAAATTGCAAAAATAACAGATTTGACAGTTGTCATCATTATTTTGACAGCTACAATTATTATATCTCAAAGTTTAATATCTTTCAACTTGTAGATGCTGTTGAAACTGTGGGAAACGATATGTTTACAATGTGACAACTGAAACTTCAATATTCAATATAATATAATTATTGAATTAATGAATTGAATGACTTGATGGCATTTGAATTTATCCGCATCACAAGCAGAACTTCCTAGGCTTATGAAGTCAGGTTACACCAAACGCTGTTGTTTTTGATTTTGTTTTAAATAAATTAAATATTTAACGTACCGAATATATACCTACAATTGTTCACCATTGAAAGATTGTTTTACGATGTAATCGATAAAAGAGTAGTGTTACCAATACTACTACATTATAGACTAGTACATTGAATAAACATATCAAACAGTAGTAAACTATTAATAGATGATAATTGATCGTGCTTCTGCAAGTTACAACTATAAACTGTAGCACTGTTATCGCAAACACATTTAATATCATGTATTCGTTTTTTTATCGGTAATAATTATTATTAGACATTGTTATCGTTAAGGTATGAGAAAAAACAATATGTTACGGTTTTAAAAAAAGAAATTCTTGCCAAGGTTCAATTTCCTAGAAACAAAGGTAATTTTCATAAGAAACAACCAATAATGCAATCTACGAGGAAGAAGTAATATTAAAATCTATTAATTAATCGAAATTACCACAAGATGACACTACAATTCCGAGGTGATGGAGAATATCGTAAAAATTAGTACAATAGCTCATAAATAATTAATGCTTTTCTATGTCAATTATGTCATAGACCTTCCATAATTTTTAGTATTGTAAAATTTTGATTGATTAATCTACATACTATTTATAAATTAGACTAATTAGAAATTAATTACCGGCATAAGTTCAACATTTTGTAGTTGCGTTGTATTTAACAAGATTATCTCAATTTATGATTTAAGAGCTTTTAACTTTAATTTTTGAATGACTAATTTGACATATTACAATTATTTTGAAAAAGCTCACCTTTCATTATGAAAATATTAAATATCTCAGAAATTACCCATTTTAGATATAGGGAGTGGTTAATAAAAATGAAGGTACATACAGTGTTCTTTTCTTTTATAATATAAAATACAGGCTGATCCGTTTAAATAAAATGAGAAAATAGAACTTACATACCATAAGGATAGTGCTAAAATTAAGTTTATTAGCGAAGATATTAGATTTCTGAAAACTTGTAAACGTTTTTCTGTTTTTCCAAACTTTATTAATGTTACTGTTTCGAATAATTGCAAAAGTAGTGATAAAGTCATTCGTTATGCGAAAGAAAAATGGTTGCTTTCAGAAATCGAATATCTTTTTGCCAAACCTAGTAAACTTGAGATTCAAGCTTACCAACTTTGGAAATTTTTAACATTAGATCTTAATGATGTTGAATATAAACTATGGTGTGATTATTTCAATCGATAGGAAAGTTCAGAATAAGAAATTCTCTCATGATAGGAAATTAAGAAAGTTAGGTTGTTTTTAAAAAAATAAACATCATGTTCCGATGAATACCATTAACATAGTAGAAAATCATTCTTCGCAAACTTTTAGTGAACGGGAACTTAATCTTTTGAATAAAGGATTGAAATTTGGTTTGCAGACTCGTGAATCGAATGTTGAGTGGGTTATTGCCGGGATAGAATCCTCTATCCAGCGGTCTCCTGCGCCGACAAAACAGTTCGTTAGGGAGAATTGTTGAACGCAAAACATTAAAATCATTAAAACATTGCGGGAAAAAGATGGATTTTTTTGAAAGCTGACAAAGGGAACAAGGTTATTAAGCCGGAAGGTGTCGTCCAGGCTGGTGATGGAATGCCTCGACGAACTGGTGAAACTGTCGAACCGGAACAAGGTTTGGTTGACTTGGATACCGGGCCACCAGGAGATTGAGGGCAACGCAAGGGCTGACGAACTCGCGAAGAGAGGGTCAGAGCTAGAAATGTACGGCCCAGAACCTTTCTTCGGGGTCACAAGGCATACGGCCCGGAGACATATAGGAGACTGGGTTCGTACGAAACAGCAGGAATACTGGGGAGCCTCACCCGGTCTAGTACATGGCAAAACCTTTATAGGGAACCCATGCAGGAAAAGAGGTAGAGAACTACTACATCTTAGTAGGAAACAGCTCTGCATCGTAACGGGACTAATGACCGGACATGCTGCGGTGAAAGAACACCTACACAGAATCGGAGTGTTTGACGGGGACACAAAGTGTAGACCTTGTGGGATAGAACCGGAGACAGCCGATCACATACTGCGCGACTGGGAGGCACTAGATCGCAGAAGGCAGAATCTGTTTGGGATAACGAAAGGAGACCCAGAGATATACCTTACCCACTCGGTTAGGGACCTGTACAGGTTAGTGGAGGGGACTACCGTGCTAGAGTGGGTGACTTGAACAAACAGATGTGGCACAATAAGCCTGATGGCTGCGGTGCCTACCGGTGACTATAGGTCGGACGGGTCTGGGGAAAAAAAAAAGGGAACAAGGTTGTTATTTTAGATAAAGAGGAGTACTATGATCGGGTTAATGACCTGTTGAGTAGTGGTCCTTATAAGTCAATTTCAAAAAATCCTTTACCGAAAATGATTAGTGACGTCAACAATGTGTTTAAAGCTTGTAACAACCTTGTTACTGCCGATGTTAGACGTAATGTTTCCAATCCTGTTATCCCTAAATTATATTGTTTACCTAAAATCCACAAACCTGGCAAGTCGGTAAGGCCAATTGTTTCGGCAATTGACGCACCGACTTATAAGGTTTCCAAATGGCTGATCAATGAATTTAATAATTTGCCAATACAGCAACCTAGTTTTGCAGTAAAAAATTCGTTAGAATTTATTAAAGAAATTCAAAATATTCAGTTGCTGGAGGGTGAAATATTGATTTCATTTGATGTTAGTTCTCTCTTTCCTAGTGTTCCGAAGACTTGTTGCTTCAAAATAGTTTGAGTCAACAATGTGTCCAGGAATATATTCGCTTAACTGACATCTGTATGAAACAGAACATTTTTCAATTCAACGGGAGTTTTTATAAACAGCTGGAAGGAACGGCAATGGGTAACTCCTTGTCGCGCTTTTTGACCAACCTTTTCATGAGCTGTTTTGAAAAGAACTTAGAATTTGAGAGCGAATACTTTCCGAGGGTTTGGTTGAGGTATGTGGATGATATTTTCGCTATATTTGACACTAAAAAATGTAATGGTCTTAACTTTTTTAATCAATCAATCTTTTGAGCAAGGTGTTTCCTAACTTACTAAAAAAGACTAAATTGGTTCCTATTTTTAAGACGGGTGACAGGTCGCTACCAGAAAATTACCGTCCTGTAGCTCTCACGTCTTCTTTTTCAAAAATATTTGAATATTGTTTTTTAAAAAGGTTACAGACATTTTTGTCTCACTTTAATATAATCTCAAATTGCCAACACGGTTTTAGGAAAAATTTTTCTACTTCTACTGCTTTAAATACTTTTATTAATGGCATCATGACCTCTATTGAAAATGGTACCTATCCAGTGGAAATTTTTTTGGATCTAAGTAAGGCGTTTGATTGTGTTTCTCACGACCTTGTTTTAAACAAACTACAAGCGTACAGAGGGAATGCTTTAAATTGGATTGAGTCTTTTTTGCGAAACCGAACTCAGTACATCAATATTTTGTACAACAAAAATGCTGCTGTTGGGAGTGTTTCTTCTGAGTCTCTTCCTAATAACATTGGAGTACCACAAGGATCTATTTATGTCTCGTACTATTTTGACTGTTTATCAATGATTTTCCTTTGACATTGCACAATGCTTCAATCACTTTGTATGCAGATGACGTTGCTTTACTAGCAATAGATAAAACCGAAGATATTTTGGCTGAGACTTGTTATAACTTGTTGAGTGATGCATCTGAGTGGTTCTCTATGAATAGGCTTCTTGTTAATGATCAGAATAGCATTTATTTACGTTTTCATCCCTATCAGCTTCAGCCCACCCCGGATTTTTATTTGGATTTGTCACTGGGCGGCAACCAGCTTTCCAACGCGAGCTCTACCAATTTTTTGGGGAATGTGGGTAGATCAGTCTCTCAATTGGAAGGCTCATTGTGAAAGTCTACCACCCAAATTAAACTCAATTTGTTTTTTAATCCGTAACTTAGGGACGATGTTAACGCGTCAACAGATGATTGATGTATATTATGCTTATGTTCATAGCAGACTTTCTTACGGAATCATATTTTGGGAAAATTCAACCATGTGTAAAGATGTCTTTATTAGCCAGAAACGTATTATCCGTTGTATATCAGGTCTACAAGCTTTGGAGTCTTGTAAACCTGTATTTATCACATATAAATTATTAACTTTGCCATGTATTTTTATTCTCGAGCTTGCTCTTTATGCCTATGATAATTTCAATAGATTTCCACATAATAAAGACAAACATGATTACAATACCAGATGTAGAGACGACATAGCCACACCTCGGTCTAGATTAACTTTATTTCAGCAGTCCCCACAGGTTCTATCTATTAAAATATTTAATAAAATTCCCAAACATTGGAAAAGTTTAACCCGCCTGCGCTTTAAACACCACGTACGTGATTACTTAGTTGAGAATGCCTTTTATTCCTTACAGGAATACTTCAATTTTAGCATTACTTGAGCCGCTATGTAATTCTAAGTCTAAGGTTTCTTGCTCTTAATGTTATTGCGGCTACTACTTTTACTAGGTGTTGTTATTATAATTATTCTACTACTTTTGCTATTGTCGTTGCTGTTACTATTACTAAGTATTGTTATTATAACCATTGTTGTTATTATAACTATTATTATACTTTTACTATTGCTATTACCAATACCATTTCATTATAATTATTATACTATTTGTATTCATACTTTCATTATTATCTTTATTGTTAGTATTATTATCATTACTTCTGCACTTAGGAATTGTCTTGAGTTTGTCTGTGACTTCCCCTATATCTGTTTTGTAGATCTTTTTGGGAATAAACTTTACTTTACTTTACTTTAATATTGACGATTTTCTCAATATATTAAATAATCGGTTCGAAACCATAAAGTTCACTTGTGAAAGAGAAGAAAACGGCCAGCTACCCTTTCTAGATACTTTAGTAATTAGAAATAACAATAGATTAGAGTTTGACGTGTATAGAAAGGAAACCCGTACACTTCACTACATTCCTTCAGATTCCCATCATTGTGTTCAACACAAAATGGCAAGCCTGAATTTTTTGGTCCACAGACTTCTCACTTTTCCCTTGAACAAAGCGAGGTATGAGAAAGAGCTTAAAATTATAAAAGATGCGGCCAAGTGTGATGGTTTGCAGCCTCAGCATATCTATAAGTTAATTAGGAAGTTTAATTATAAGAAAACTGTGAAAGAATCTACGACTTTTCGAGAGGATGTTAAAGCTTCACCCGTTGTGCCCCTCCCTTACGCTCTCTTTATAACTAAAGGTTTGAGTAAAATCTTCAAAGAGCTAGATCTCAGAATAGTTTAAGTTCTGGGACTAGTTTACGAAGTCTCATCGGTAACCCTAAAGATAAAATACAACCTCTAGAAAAGTCAGGTATTTACGAAATCAATTGTAAAGATTGTAATCAAAAATATCTTGGGCAAACCAGGAGAGCAGTCTCAACTAGATTCAAAGAGCATATGGCTAATCTTAGATTTAATAGAATTGAGAAATCGAGCGTTGCCCAACACATTTTTGAAACAGATCACAACATCGATCATACGAATGTTAAATTAATTAGACAAATAAACAATTGTAAGTTTCTAAATGTTTTCGAAAGTTTAGAAATATATAAAAATAAGTCATGTGTAATGAACTGTGACAACGGACCTATTCCGCATTCGTCATTGTTTTGGGTTACCTGTATTTGTAGATTTTATTTTAATTTAGTTTTATTATCGCCTTGATAATGACATCAGCATTGCTGTTGAAACGTGTCGATGTTTTAGTTAAAACTTGTTTGGTGTTTAGTGGGTTAAAGTGTTTAGTGGTCATGTAGAAGTGTCACTTTTTTTTTAATTGCGAATAACTCAGAAGGTATAGTACTTAGGTATAGGGTATGATACATGAAATATGTGTAAAATTTATTATAGAAGCTGAATTTGTAATTTATTTTATAGCATGATATTTAAAAAATCGAAAATATTTTCAGATGGTAGTTCATATTCAACCATATCCAACTGTAAAATTTTGTTTTAAAATTCCGTTCCGTTTGTATAATACTTTTAATAGGCCATTCTCACCAATCACCCTGTATATAAATCAAACTATGTACTTCCAATTAATTCGTTATCGTAGATTAGATAAAACAATAATCAGATTCAAGTACAATAATTCATAATTAATTTACCAAAACGTTCGAAACAATAAAAGCGTCATAGACGATGTAGTATTGTTATATAATTATATAGTCACGCTACGTAGGTACATACATACGTATATACATAAAACAAAGCATAGTTAAAATAATTTACTTGTAGTGAATTGGTACAATATGACCCAAAATTGTTTCAAGTTTAAAAAGAAAGATTTTTTATTACGATTTCTTGATCTGTTATAATTAATAGCGTGGCATATTTATACCACATACATAGACGGAGATATTTAAATATAAACGAAATTTCAATTAATTTAATTTTTTGGTTGACAAATTCTTGTTACCTTAATTTCTTACTTCATATAACACAGATGGAAGACAATATCACACATGTTTGTACTGGTAAAACTTTATTTAACCATAACACAAATCAAACCGGTTCGTATAATTCGAATACAATTCAATAAATTTTCCAAAAGGACAATAAAATCCGCAATGAGGAATTTCCACGACCTGGGGTGTACCATATTCGTAATTCTGATGTACGACCTGCGGGTTAATCGTGTATATATTAGAGGAGATTAACGTTCAATTTTATTTCGATGACTTACCCTCACGTGTGGTACATTAGAGATCTCGTGTATTTCGAAGATGATGAAGGAACCGTATTGTGGTACGTGAATATCCGGAGTTCCCAGCCACGTTAGAATGGCCGCGATATTTAAATCATGTCCTGAATATAAATGCGTCTTTAAACCCTCCACAGATGGATCCTTATCGATAAAAAGCTGGGTATCGTTGATAATTTTAGACATTAGGAAGCCTGTAAGTTTATGTCATTATTGCGGTTGAAAATGAAACATATTTAGGTGTGAGTTTCTTTTTTAATAATACCTCACTATACATATAACACTTCAGGTGTTTCTGTTAAAATTTTTTGATTATTTATGATTTTTTATTAATTAGAAAGTAAGATGCGGAATCTTCAGATAAAAGGGTAAAATTCTTAAAGTCATTGGTTTCCATTTTCGCTACTTCAATATTGTTACCACAAAGTCTGAAAAGCTGTTGCCAATCTCACGGAGTTATTATAGAAAACTGAGGTGAAGCCTTCTTTTGTCTTTTTATTCTTGTATGAATAGTATCCACCTCCATGCGCGTATGTCCTCGTAAAAGATATTTATGCTCAATGGATTTTATAGAAGGTTTCAGCATAAGAATCGAAAGATAATCACATAATCATCTGAAGATTTCAGTTTTGTGATGGACAGTTATCGCTCCAGTTAACAATTTTCTCTGCAGATTCTTTTACATGTAAATTAATGTATTTCAGAATACATGATGCCATTTCATTTCCACCACGTCCGGTAATAGTTTCATCCCAGGTGAAGCAATATCCTATTTTCTCTGTTGCATCATAGACTGTATAATTAAAAGTGCACAGCTTTAGAAAATAGAAACTCTGAGCATTCGTTAATAGAGGAGTGGGTAAGCATTTTTTCAAATCCACCGAAAGTATCTTTATCTTGTCGCTTTAATGGATACCGAAGGTGTAGCCGTAAGAAATATTCCAATAAATGTGTTAGTATTAATGGTTTATACGTTGAGAAATGAAATTATGTTCACTTCCTAACTCGTCTCCTTTCAAAACTAGGTAGATAACAGATAAGATTCCTCTCGATTACTGTTACAGAAATTTATTTGGCATGAAACAAAGGTATGGATATTAACGAGATTTTACTATATGATGTGGGTAAAGCCCGTAACCGGTTAAGATATAGGGAAATGCCTTTGTGTATTGTCAGCTGATATAGAGATTTTATTCTTCTCCTAAACTACAAAACGTATTGATTTGAAATTTAAAAATATTTATTTATTCAAAAAATTAAAGAGTGCATTATCGTGGTAGAAAAGCACTTTTCTCCGCTGCAAAGGAGGCCGTTTTCCCTTCAATACTGCATCGAATCCGATTAATAAATCGCTGTGTTATTGCCCCGTGATCGTCCTTCCCTTCTGCAGATAGTCGATGAGGATCACACCTTCGAAATCCCAAAAAATGGTTACCATGACCTTTCCGGCTGATGGAAAGGACCATTATTTTGTAATAAACTTAGCAGTGAAACATGACTGGATGTTATGTCTGCCTCATCTATAAAGTGTTCAAATAAGCTTTGCCTCTAGAAGGCCATTCCTTTAAAAACGTATGATTATTATTAATAATTTAAATTTGCATTAGTTGTCAATTTGACAGATGCATAGTTGACAAAAATTGCTTTGAAATTTAAAATTGATTTAACATGGTTTTTACTATACAACACAAATCGTTCATGGTAGAATCTTATTTTCGAAACGGACGTAAGATTGACGGACAATGGCAGTATTCTCTTCAAGATTGTTTAGAAGAATTTAGAAATGAGTTCCCTAACTTCATCTTTGATTATGACAGTTTTCGGCACACAGTGACACATTCCGTTATGGTTTTCAGAGGAACAGGGAGTATTAAACAGAAAGAAGGCGCAGGTCGGGCGAAAAAGCGTACAGAAGAGCTAGTTAATAATGTAAAAGAAATTATAAATAATGCACCAAGAACTTCCGTACGAGCATTATCACAACAAGTGGGTGTATCAATTGGCACATGTCATACAATTTTGAAAAAGGACTTACATTTATTTCCATATCGCATGACCTGTTATCAAGAAATCAAGGAAATCGACTATCCCAGAAGAATAACGTTTAGTCAGCGGTTCTTAAATAATTTTGATAATGACCTTCTTGACAAAACCTTTTTTTCTGATGAGTCATGGTTTTATCTGAATGGATATGTTAACTAACAAAATATGAGGATGTGGACTAATGAGAAACCACATAATTTTTTTGTTGAAACCACACTTCATCCGCAGAAAATTGATACATGGTGTGCGATTAGTCGAAGGAGAATTATTGGCCCTATTTTTTTTAACGGAACCTTAACAGGAGAAAGGTATCGACAAAAAATTATTATGCCATTTATCGAACAGCTTGACGATGAAGAAATAACACAGGGTTACTTTCAACAACACGGAGCTTGAGCACACACAGCAGGTGAAACAATTAATATGCTGCAGCAATTTTTTCAAAATCGGTTGATAAGTTTAAACACTGAATATGAATTTCCACCAAGATCTTGTGACATTACCCCATGTGATTTCTTTTTATGGCCATTCTTAAAGAACTCAATATATCGAGTACAGATACCTGATCTTGCAGACCATCAAATCAGAATTGCTGAAAGAATTAATGGAATTGACAATGCGATACTACAAAACGTTTTTTCCTCCATTAGAAGAAGATGTGAGAAATGTTTCGAACAAGGTGGTGGACACTTTGAACAATTTTTATCAAATTTTGCTTGTTTTTTGGAAATAAACATATTTCATTCAGTTAAAAATGTTCGTTTTATTATTTTGACATTTGTCATTTCATTCAAATATCTCATCTCATAACCAACAAAATTCCTATTAAAATTTAAGTAACAAGCTAAGACATAATTATAATTTCCAAGGGCTACTTTGAGGTAATATTTATTTGAATGCTTTGTATTTAGAGACACACTAAAGTTCTACATAGATATTTCTTTTCATAAAAAGAATTGTAATAATTTAAAAAATATCTACAGACAAGCAGTGACGTCCCAAAACGCAAAAGACTGATTTCTATAGGAAATACAAACGTATCTATAAAAAAGTTATTTCTGCGGCAAAAAGATTGTTTAATGATCATTTGATGACTTGAACAACTAACAAACAACAAAATCAAAAACAGCATGGAAAATGATCACCGATTTAACTAGCAAGAAGACCAAAACAGCTCCAAATGTGATTTCCTCTCAAGAAACTATATCCCCACTATGAATGTAGACTCTGTCAGTCCGGATTTAGTCTATTCTGTTCTCTATGGTCTGAAGTCATCAACTGCCGAGGATACAGATGGTATAAGAATTGATCTGCTCGAGAGATGTGCAGTGGAAGTAGGAATTTTCCCTGATAAGCTCAAAACTACGAAAGTTGTTCCAATTTTTAAAAAAGGAGATCCAAGACAAGTGATCAATTACAGGCCAATCTCTATGTGAAATAGTGTTTGCAAAATCATGGAAAAATAGTTTTTGGCAAAATATTAGAATTTATGGATCTCTCTCTAAAGCGTTTGACCTTGTTAATCACAATAGGCTTCTACAGAAGATGGACAATATTGCGTTAAGAGGTATTATACATACATAACTGGCTGACATCGTACTTATCAAATAGAAATCAAGTAGTAGTACTGAACAACAAAACTTCGTGTGAACAACTAATAAAAGCTGGAGTCCCACAGGGTTTAATCTTGGGACCTCTATTATTCATACTTTTCGTCAATGACCTACCACATGTTATCGATAGTAATAATCTAGTGATATATGCCAACGACAACAGTTATATAGCAGCACACACCGACTATGCCAGCTTAAGGATATATATGCAGTTAGTTATTGATAAGTTCGTTAACTGGTTTGACAACAATGGACTCCAGGTGAGCACCAGTAAAACTGTGTTTATAAATTTTACGCCTAGACGAAAAGTGTCATCTATCCAACAAGTTGAGGACACAAAATTCTTAGGGCTGTGTATTGGGAATGAACTCTGTACTAGGATTGAATCTAGGATTAGATATGGTATTATATACTGGAGTACATTTGCTACCACTTAGATGCTTTGATCAAGATAGATCACACAGATATAAAACTAACCTGCTCCTAAAGGTCTTGTCTTCTCTGTCGGGAAAAGCTGTTGCCAATCCAATTTAGTTAAATACGTTACTGGTTCAGGCCATACCGATCTCGTCCAATCAGGAAGAGTAAGACCCCATTCCTGCTGCGACCTTAACGTCGAATATAATAGTAACGCTACACCAAACGGTGAAGGAGTCAACCCAGATTTTTCCATCAAATAATTCACCACGTCCTCATACGGTTCGTACACCTTTTTGAAAGTCGAAGACTCCCGATACTCCGCAATTAAAGTCCAATAATTCGGACAATTAGAATAAGAAAAGAAGAGCTAAATATAGATTATGGTTATCGCTTATATAATTTTGCACAATTCCAATATATATTCCAATTTACCATATTTCCAGACTGTGGACTGTAATCGTAAGGTATTGGGTTCCAATTTAACGAGGGGCTCCATTTCTGCATCGCCACAGGCGGAAACAAACCAGCTAGGACCAATTGCATGGACGCTTTACATCTTGGATATGGTGAAGAGATTGCTTCAAGGATGCCAGGACTGTATATCGTTGGAATGAAACCGTTGTAGGTGCTTCTGAGGTAACGCCCAATGTTGTATTCCCTAACTTTTCCAGCCTAATCGAAATTTTAAATCTCAATTTTTTTTTTTAAATTATATCCAGGTGAACTTACGTTAGTTAATTGTCCTAATCCAACTGGATAAAATGTCTCATTTCGATATGGATCCGTTGGGTATGCACCATCTTGAGTTCTATCGCCGTGTCTAAAGACCTGATCAATGAATTAATTAATCTGGAAAATTAGTAAGATTAATAAGACTTACCACGTGAAGTAATCTTAACGAATTTGGAGAGTTATGATATTCTTTTAATTTAGTACGGGCATCTACCGTACAAAAAATTAACGCGCAAAAAATCAGGGTTCCGAGCTGAGTGACCATTTTAGCGATATGTGCAACAGTAACAGTTCGTTCTTAATTTATCTTCAATTTATAATATTAATTAATATCCGGTTAATTCTTATATTATTTACTTTTAGATCAAGTTATGCAGAGTACGACAAGTTAATTTGATTAGATTTGCTTCGAGATAATAATAAAAGCTACCACAAAGTTTTAAAATAAACAAAAACCACTTTGTATTGTTAATTGATGTGTAGATGTAGGTAATTTTTATTTGTTTAGGGATTCTTTAAATACCATTTTAAATATTTTGTGTAATCTTTAGGAATTTATTACGGTTTAGAACATGCTATATATAGCGGTAATTGTGTTTTAGTTCTACATAAGTGTCACATTGAATTATAAAAACAATATTTTCAAATATTTGAAAAAGGACTAGATACGAATTAATGTTTATTTATCTCAGTAGGCGTTAGATCAGTATTATTTAAAATAAAGTTATAAATTGGAAATTGATGGTAAAAGACCTGGAAAGAACCAAAATCAACTCTAATAAGCTTGGAGATAATCATCTATTAAAGATGATCCTAAAATTTCTGGATTTGTATTAGTTTCGGATTCGTTTGAAGAATGAATTCCGATTGGTTCAGTATTGTGCGTTAACAAGTCGCAGCAACGGATGCTGCTGCCACTGAAGAGTGTCCTCTGTCTTTACCTATTAGAATCAAATTAGTGACAAAATGTAATTCCTATCAAGATACTTTACAGGATTTGAGAGATAAATTGGGATCTACCTATCATTTAATAATACCATAAAGATAATGTTGTTACTCAAACATAAGTTGTTAAAGATTTGCGCCAAACTATTAAAGATCTGAGTAATAAAATAAAGAACTGTCAAACAAACCACGTTGGTACATAAACTGATTCCATTGGCGATGAATCCATTCATATTAAAACTGCGATTTCTGTTTCTACAATTCAGAGAATATATAACATACCAATGCTCCAAATGGCATTCTTCCTGGCTTGGATAATGTTTCATAGAGATGTATCTTTCGATACTTGGGAACCGATACCTTGGTATCGATACCTCTAATTGATTGCTTGAATCGATACCTCGAATTGATTCCTTGAATCGATACCTTAGTATCGATACCTAGGACTGATTTGTAGCTATAGATTTTTTCAGGTTGATTTCAATAATTATATTCAATATCTACGGTATCAAATGTACAATATTATGATACTTTGGCTTGATAGATATCCACATTTATGCAAAATGACCTAAAAAATATCAATACAAGAAGCCAAAATAGAATCTTAATCAAAATAGCTTTGGAAAGTAATAAGTCGTGATCTGATCATATTGAATTTTGTCTTTTGCCACGCTATTTTGTTTGAGTTTTTGTAATGATATTGTTTTAGATCACTTTGCAAAAATTTGGATATCTGTCGTCAAATATTGTACATCTATACTATTTTCCTAATCCTATTACATTCTCTGTGAATGGAAAATAAATCTAAAATGTCGTTTCTTTTCTGTAAAATATTTCATTTGATATTTTGCTTGACAGATATAATCTATGTGTATTTATAGTACAAATACAATATCCATTTTTTTGACATTCAAGGATTACTAAGATTTTAAACGCATTAAAAAGCATATTTTTCGGACTTTCACCCGAAAAGTACCGTAGTTGTTGCCGTAACTCCTTGGTATAGACACTTAGATATCGTTGTATTGGTAACGATACCTAGGTGTTGATTCGAAGATATCGCGATACCCAGATGTTATCCAAGGTATCGGCTAATCGATACTAGTAATGGTATCGAATACTGGACGATGAATCGATACTTCGTCCAACCCTAGTGTTCAGCTACTGCAGATTTTCCAATATTTCCCTGTTCGACATCTCTGCGATGCTCTTTGACTCTGCTTACGATTTCCCACCGGCATTGAAGTTCGTAGATGCTTTTAGCTTGTAGTCTTAGTATCGAGTCTTTGTTGGATAGAAGCAGTTCTTTTATTTTCTTGACTGTGCTGAATCTGACCTTGACGTTCTTCTTCTTCAGGGTTTTCTTCAGCCTGTCCGTAACTCCAGCAATATATGGCAGGTGTGCGTATCCTGCTGGCTTTAGTATTCTGCGTCATTCTTCTGTTTCTTTTTATCTCCGGCTAATCTCCTGTGGTTTGTATCCGTTCTTTAGCAGTGCATCTTTCACATGTTGAATTTCCTCGATTTTATTGGTTGCACCACTAATTACATATTTCCGCACTGTGTAACAGTGTGGTGACCAGAGATCTTTTCTGTTGTAAATGGTTGTGTGAGGCTATATTCCATGTCCCAAGAAAGATACATCTTTATGGAACAGTGGCCGTGAAAGCCTACATTCGATTATTGGATTTAGTTGTTAAAGATTGGAACACCACCTTGTTCGTTGCTGAACGGAATAGTCCTGTTGTTGTTACTGAAAACCAAGTCAAGTTTTTAAAATCGACTTCAGTACTCGCCGATAAAACAGAATTTTTAGGTCATCTATCGATTGAAAACGGGTGCCTCGAACTGATAATTTGAATTTTGGAAAAAGAAACAAGTCGCCCGGAGCCATATCAGGGTAATATGGTGGCTGTTCGATAAAATTTGTTTAATTTTTTGCTAAAAATTCGTTCAGAATAAAAGCCTTGTGAGAGAGAAAGCAAAATCTGGCAGCATTCTTTCCCCAAATCTGGTCTTTTTGGACCAGACCTCTCTCAAACACCGTATAACGCTCAGATTAAATATTCTTTATTTACTGTCTCACCTTCTGGCAAGAATTCCGAGTGCACAACACCGCGGTAATCGACACAAATTCATCACCTCCATTTTTTATCGACTTTGATGTACTTTTTTCGGTATTGATTAGTTGTCAAACTCATAAACGCCTCATAAGGGGCAAAATTGGTTTTATTACTGTGGGGTCAGAAATTCTGACATGTCTACGTCAGGTCTTTCGGCACAAGTCGAGCGGCAACGAGGTTTCATGCCCAAAAATCGTTTAAAATGGTACAGTTTGATTAGTGAGTCACAAAAATTCATGTTCAGTTCAGTAAAATTTTCTGCTCTTTGGCACACGAAATTTCATTTGCGACGCAAAATTTAAGACTTTGTGTAATATATTTCTTGAGAGAATATATTAATTCAGTGGTTTTCTTCATTCTTCGACAGACCTCTCCTTCTTCGTCAGACCACAGCTCTTGCATTCTCACGTACCGGATGTTGTTCAGTGTTTTCCCAATTACATTTCTTTGATTGTCGCTCAATTTGCAAATTGTTCGTTTGTATTTATCAATTTATCCAATACTTGGGTGTGTCTTTGACAAGTCTTCTTCGTTCCATCATTTGTAGAATTTCACCCATGCTCTCCGTCTGGTGTTTTTGTCTGGTTTTAAAACTGTTTCACCTGCATCGTTAATTAGATTTTTTTTTCTAGTTAGGATAATAGCTTCGACAATTTGTGCTAGATTAGAAAGCAGGTAATTGATGATAACAACGTGGAATATGAACTAACGTTTCCAATAATAATAATGATAATATAAATTCTTATTCCATAATACAATAATGCACAGAACAATTCGAATAGGTATTATATGATAGCAACACAAAAGCAAACTAAAAAACAAATTCTTGACACAAAACAATACCGGACACATTAAAACTTATCATTTAATAAATTTCGCCGGCTGTAAAAGGCATTCATATAAAGTAGGTGCCTCAGTTCTCTCTTAAATTCTAGTTGAAGTTTTCGTTTTGAGGTCTTAGGTAAGTCTTTGTACCGATTACAACGATACGACAAAGAGGAATTAATTTTAATTAATCAATGTATTTCAGAACAATGTTAGAACCAATCATGTTTATTATTACAATTATGTTAAATTTACATTATCAAGTGTCACATATTACATGTGAAGTTCTTCCACTAAAAAAGTATTTTAATCGAAAACATAATAATTTATGTTGACTTTTAATTAATTCCTCTTTTATTTGACTTTGGCCCGGTTTATTCAATTTCCATTAAAGTTTATGCCAGTTACTCGTCAATTAAATTGACTGGGCATACGAGGGAGCGTTTGTATATTCGCGGAATGAGCGGGTTGTAGGGGGGTGATTAGGCGCATTGCAGCGACTCATAATTAGTATAAATAAGAAGTTTTATTGTTATTAGACAGTTAGTCTTTGAGCTATCGTCAACCAAGTAACATAATCAGGAGTGAAAAGTAAAATATGGAAAAAATCGAATATCGTGCCGTTATAAAGTTCCTTACCAGGCAAGGAAAATCAGTCGCAACCATAATCAATGAGATGTCATTGGTTTACGGCGACTCTTGTCAAGGAAAAACCATGGTGTACAAGTGGCATAGTTTATTTAAACAAGGAAGGGAATCCCTTGAAGACGACCCGAGGCCGGGTAGGAGCATTGACGTGACCACGCCAGCACTTATCCAAAAAGTAGAAAAAATTGTACTCGAAGATGCTCGACTAAAGAAGAAACAACTCGCAGAAATGGTTGGAGTATCCGATACAACAATTTTTAAAATCCTACACGATCATCTCGGCATGTCTAAGGTCAGCGCAAGATGGGTGCCGAGAATGCTCACGCCGCCGCAAAAACAACAGCGCGTAGAGTGTTCGCGTGCATTTTTGGACCTCTGTAATGAAGACAAGGATGGTGTATTGAGTCGAATTGTTACTGGAGACGAAACTTGGGTTCATCATTATGAACCTGAGTCCAAACAAGACTCCATGCAGTGGCATAAAAAGGACACCGCGCCTCCCAAGAAATTTAAAGTGTCACAATCAGCTGGGAAACTGTGGGTGAGCTTCGAAATTGTGAATGACCCACCCTACAGCCCAGATCTGGCCCCGAGTGATTATTACCTGTTTCCGAAAATGAAAAAAGAGCTGCGGGGTAAAAAATTTACTGCCGATGATGAAGTCAAGGAGATAGTTTCGGCGTATTTTGCAGATAAAGAGAAATCATTTTTTTATGAGGCTATAAATAAATTAATTAAAAGATGTGAAAAATGTATCCGTCTTGCAGGTGAATATATTGAAAAAGAAAAATAATTTGGTTTTTTTATTTCCACCCCTTATCCCCCATTCCGCGAATATAAAAGCGCTCCCTCGTATTTACTATTTTTGGGTTTATTCATAAAATTTAAAAGGTCGGTTAGTTACTGGGAAGAACTTAATAAATGTTTTTGCCACAGTAGTATGTACAGGAGAAAATAGAGAAAAATATATAGATTCACATAATTTGTAATTCTACTTGACATGACAACTCTGACAGTACATCTAACGTAAAGTTAAACGGCGTTTGCTAAGTTTTTTCACGTGTTGACATAAACAGCATGAAAGAGGTATAATTCTATGCATTTCCCATTTCTTATAGTCCCATTATTGAATCTATTACCTAATCCCAGACTATCGTTTGCATTTGATAGTCAAAATTAATTTAATTTCAAAGAAAATTGGAAACAAGAAACGTGATAGTCCAGCAAATTTCTCAAATACTTTGAACAGATTTTATCTGACAATTAGAGTTACTGATACTTTACTGGAAGGTGAATAAACCGAGACTTACACGTGGAAATTATATTTCGGATCATAATTGACCAATCCACCACAAGTTCATAATAATATTTTATATCAAAAAAATAGTTTGATTTAATCACACTGGACAACACCCAAAATGTATCTAAAATAAAAATTCACGAAATCTTACTATTTCTAGTAAGGCGTTAGTGAGTCGAATCAAATAGTTGACATTGCAAGCTGTCCTTTGCGTTTTGCAAGGGGTCTATTATTGTATTGATAAAACAGGAATGTCAGCTTTATTTCGGTTACAAAATAAGGGATCAAGACAAACATTGGACGCCACATATCTGATGTAATACATGCCCTTCAAATCTGAAAAACTGGTTCTGGCCTGAAGAGAGCCTACAGATCATGTTAATGATTGCTATTTCTGTATGATACCTCGTGTTGAGCAAGGCAAGGACGTCTACTGCGTTGAAGTCTTCAAGTAGGTAAGTTGACACTTGACGTTTCGCTGATCAGCTGTCAGCTTAATCAGCTGCATCAAGAGCTTTCTAATACACCGTATCCGTAAATGTTTGAACCTGACGTCTGTCAAAATGTATGCAATATCTGTGCTTAAAGTTTACCACCCTGAGAATGTCAGTTGGTTTATTCCTCTATGGCCATAGTCGCACGTCTGTAATTTCGTTGGGTTTGTTTTTGTGTCATTGCAATGGTTTTATGGTTGTAATTTTTTATAATTATTAATTTTAATTAGCAATAAGCGTTTCCAAAGGGAAGCATATTGTGTTTGACTTTAAGAAACAATTTTAATAATTATGCTGAAAGTAACTACCGCGTGGGACGCTAATGTTAATTTTTGCGATCGAAATCAGATGTAGTGTGACAAACTTAACCAAAATTTGACAGTAGCTGCCAGCTTCAAACATTTACGGACACCCGATAGCTGTCTTTAGAAACCTTTTGAAGAAGCTGACAGCCTAATCAGAGAAACGTCGGAAGTAAACTTATCTACTCGACAACACCTGAAAGACTTCAACGCAGTAAAAGACCTTGCTTTGCTCAACACAAGGTATCATACAGAAATAGCAATTATTAACATGATTTGTAGGCACTCTTCAGATCAGAACCAGTTTCTCAGATATGAAGGGAATATATTACAGCAGATATGCTGTCCGCTTATTCAGCTGCTTCAGGAGCTTTCTAAAAGCTGCCTTTAGAAACCTTCCAGAAGAAGCTGACAGCATGATCAAAACGAAACGTCAGGTGTTAACTTATCCACGCGATAACACCCGAAAGACTTCAAGGCAAGAAAAAATTGGTTATCTACTATCCAAATATGCCATCTATTATGAGACCAGCGCCCTATAGTGATGAAATTCCTATCCCAGAAACCTCACAAACATTGATTTGCGAATCGGAGAATAGCGATGCAGCGATTTGGCAACAAGAAGATATGACATCAACGTCAAGAGATCCTGATTTCACACCAAGCGTATCATACTGCCAAAACCATCTCGTAAGAGATTTAGATCTTTCAAAAAGTGAGGCTGAGTTAGACATGTGTCAGTGTGTTCCGCAATAGCAATACTGGTTTATTGGCTTTATTGGCCTTCTTTAAATATAAACTACAAGCTAGAGAAATCGAGATTCTTTATAGACAACCAAATTTTGCTGCTTCTTTTGTTTGTGTGTATGAATTAGACAGTCTGGTACTTCATTACAAGAGACAAGACTGGCCTGTTCGACAATCGTTAGAACCAGGTCAAAAGAATGTACAACATATGCCTCCAAAACGATTTTATTGCCACCATTGCGCATCAAATTGAGCCTAATGAAAAACTTTGTAAAGGGACTGAATAGAGATGGGCCGGCTTTCCAGTACCTGTGTCAGAGCTTCCCAAACCTAAGTGAAAAACATTTTGACGGCACCCTGACAGATTAGGGAAAAAACAATGTTTGAGATGACTTTGGTTGTCATCGTATCAAAAAATGTGTTGCAATATATGTCTAAAGATACACTTCCTACACTCACACCTGGACGGACTTTTTCCTGTGAACTTGGAGAGCAATAAATGTTGAGCACGGCTAACGCTTCCATGAGGATACATCAATAGTGGAGAAAAAGTTCCAGGGAAACTGAAATGCTTCCATGCTTGCCAACTATTGTTGCTGCTTATTGTGGTTAGAAAAGACGACTTATCTATTTTCTTTCTGTTCAAGTTTTTTAATGTCATTGTCATTTTTGTTTTCAACTCCTCAAAATTAACAAGAAATATATGACGCTTTGCAAAGTAGAATTTGTTGTCCAGTGTAATTAATATTTTAAAATCATCACCTTAGCTTTATGGTATCTTAATAATACCACATCAATGATAGTAATTAAAAAAAATTTACAACGCAATTGTCTTTGCACAGTACCGATTCGAATTGATTCTGAAATTACGATTGTATGTCGGATACATTGTGTCCTGAGTAACAGAATCAAGTTGAGTGTGAATTAAGCTCCTAATTGAATTAAAACCACCAGGATTATCCATCATGGGAAGCGTCCTTATTCGTTTCACGATTATATTTGTAATAAATTTAGGAAGCATTATGCATGGACATGCAACTAATCAAAATAGTTTGAAATTACTTCACGTGGTACGTATACTCAATTATTTTTAATATTTCCTAATTGAGGTGTGTTGTATTTATTACAGCTTATGAGGCACGGAGATAGGACACCCTTTCACGTATACCCAAACGATCCTTACACACCTGAAGATTTCCATCCGGTGCCTGTCGGAGAATTGACTAACGTAACAATCGCAATTAACAACCAATTCAATTTTTTTTAAATAACCATTTTAGGCTGGCAAAAATCGAGCTTATAACGTCGGATTAACACTACGTCGGACATACAACAATTTCCTAGGAAATTTCTACTCACCTCTCTTTGTGAAAGCGATCTCGTCTCCATTTTCTAGATGCATGAATTCGGTAGCGTTAGTAGTGAACGCTATGTTCCCCCCGGTCACCGCCCAACGTCGAAAATTCGAAGGTGGATGGCATCCTATCAGCTGCGAGATTAACAATCCAGTAATGGAGGACGAATGAGAAATGATTCTAATAATGATCAGACCTGTTCTAGCTATTCCTGGTCTACAAACATTGTCCTAATTTCAAAATTTTTCAAGACGAACATGCCGCTACTAACGAAAGTCGACAGGCTTTCAAACCGCTGGAAGAAGTTATCATGTACGTGAGGGAACATTCTGGTGACTTTAACGAGAAGTACGTCTTCGCTTATAATATTTATTCGACTCTATTGGCTGAATCCGAAATGGGATTACCTGTACCAGAATGGGCTGCCACTATTTTTCCTGATACTCTAGCTAATATCGCAAAAACTGAAATGGATCAAATGTATAGGGGAAAAAATAAAATACTAGGATCAGGTATGCGACCTTTTCGATCCATAATGCCTCCTGATTACAAGTACTATTATTATTACAGCTCACATTATGGAGAAAATTGTAAACGATACCATTGCAATGTTAGAAGGAGTTAAAGAAGTCAGGGGGTGAAATTGTATATCTATAGTGGACATGATATGAATATAGTGGCTCTGTTGAGTTGGCTGGATGTATATGAACCTCACCTGCCGAATTATGGTGCTTATATTGTTTTAGAAATCCACGTTATAGATGACGAAGATTATATAATGGTAGGTACCTATATAGAAAGGACATTCAAATCCTTTTCATTCAGTTTGGGATACTCGTTGGTTCTTGGCAGAATTTTTTAAAGCTTCAGAATTTTGCCAATTTGCAATAAACTTCAATTACAGGGTATTAATTGATAAGAAATCAGACTAATTGGTCAAATTTATCAAAGGCACAAAGAATCTATAATTAAAATGAGACAACAGCAACAACGTTTTAAAAGACCAAGAAAACTTGTGGATGGAAAAGGAATAGAACGATTGAATTGGTACTGTCATGTCATGTAATTTCGATCATTTCCAACAAAATTCGTTAGAGTCATATATTAAACACTGTAAATTTGGGATGAATTGAATTGTCAAAATTACACCTACACGCATACTACTGCTATTTAGAAAAACTTAAAAAAAGGAGGTCAAGAAAAATAAGAAAAAGAAGGTCAGGTGAAGGAAAAAAGACCAGGCATAATAAAATAGAAAGTCAAAAATTTGAGAAGAAGATTGAAAATTAGAGAGACAGGAGGATTGATTTTGAAAAAATGACGGATGAGAGAATATAAAACAGAACAGATTTTGGATAAGATTGAAAAGTGAGAAAAGGAAAAGCAAAAAGAAAAAAGTCGATGTAGAAGAAAAGATTCAAAGGAAGGAAAAGGAAAAGAAGTAGAAGCAAAAACAAGGTGTTTTTGGGATAAAAATATTTACATATCAGACAGAAATAATTAATGTAATATCGATGACCGAATAAAACCCGTGATGACATGGAAAAACTTTAATTATTTCACATACACAACATTAACAACGTGTTCCTTGTAAAGAACTAGAAAAACGGTTCCCTTAACTACTAGTTAGCTTATTGGTTAATAGAATACCAGTATTACCAACTGTTACAAAATACATTACAATACCCTCCTCTACAAGTTGAGGCGTACTACTGGTTTTATGTTTCTTTTTGGTCTTTCGTTCACATTTGACCTTATAGTATTCTGTATCGATGTAGGATTCTGGTCTTTAGTATTATCATTGGCTGAATAAAGTTCCTGAGGTTCTTGTGAACTGTTAACTAAATTACTTTTCTCTTTTTCTTGACTAACCTTTTCAGAAATGTCTTTATCTTCCAACATAATACCTCCACTACAGGACTTATTACAAATTATATTATTACTAGGATTTTCAATCATACAATTTTGCTTAGTATTATCTAACATAATGTTTTCATACTCAATTGCTCTATTAAAACTTACTTCTTTCCTTTCATCTATCTTATCACTACTCTTATCTACTATGATCTGATTTAAATGTCTTTTCCAAATTAAATCTTCCGCTACTAACTTACATAAATAAACTCTATCACCTAAAACCTCATCTATTACACACGGTGCCCATTCCTTTTTGTTTGGGTTTCTGTAATCCCTACAAAATACCTTATCCCCTTCTTTAAATATTTCATCCCTTCCATTCCTATTTGCTATATTTCCTGATTTATTTACATCTTTTAACAAATCTAACCTAGTCCTTATCTTATTCTTAAAAATTAAACTAGATGGTGTTACCCCAGTAGTTACATGTATAGAATTTCTATAATGAAATAAATATCTATTCATTAATGAACCAAAACTTACATCTTTATTTTTGTTGTCTTTTAAACATTTATACATAGCCGATTTAAAATTTTTCACTGCATTTTCCGCTAACCCATTCGTCGCGGGATGATATGGTGAAGATGTCAAAAATTTTATACCATTTGTATTTAAAAAAGTAATAAATTCACTTGACTCAAACTGACGACCGTTATCGGTCTCTACGATTTTTGGAAGACCAAATCGTGCAAAACATTCCCTAAATTTTTCTACCGTTTCTTTTGCATTCATTCGTTCCATGATAAATGCTTCCGGCCACTTGGAATATGAATCTATTATTATTAAAATATTTTTCCCATTTATAGGACCTAAAAAATCTGCATGAACCCTCTCGTAAGGGTATGTACCTGAGTTTCCTGTCATTACCCTTGATTTCTTCGGATTCGGTTTGGACTGTGAACAAGTTTTGCAGTTACTTACCAAATGTTCAATTTCGTTATCCAAATTAGGCCACCAGAAATAAGCTCGTGCATTACTTTTCATTTTAACAATACCTTCGTGCGTACTGTGTAATTCTTGTAATAATTGCAAACGATATTTCATTGGAATTACTATGCGATATCCCCACATAATAACACCTCTATCTACACTCAGTTCATGTTTACGCGTAAAATATTTCTGTAACTCCTGATTATCACTACTATCTGGAAAACCATATTGTATGTAATTGTAAATTTTTCCTAAAATTGGATCTCTTCTGGTTTCTGAACGCACTTTATATAAATCAACAGGAGTGATATCTTCTAAAAAATGAATGTAATCATTTTCTGTCGATTCTGATTGCTCTTTACTATCGATAGGTAACCTAGATAAAGCATCCGCTGGTATATTTTCTTTTCCCTTTATATACTTAAGATGGTAATTGAAACCAGATAAAAATAGTGACCATCGCTGTAGACGACCCGCAACCATGGTTGGTAAACTTCGATTCTCCCCAAATAATGCTAATAAGGGTTTATGATCACTTAGTAATTCAAATTTACGACCTATTAAATATTGATACAGTTTTTGACATGACCAATATATACTAAGCGCTTCTTTATGTATCATTGAATAATTGCGTTCTGCTTTTGTTAGAACTCTCGAAATAAAACAAATCGGACGATTCGAACCGTCTGGAAATACATGCGATAGCAAGGCCCCTATTCCGTCCTTACTGGCGTCGCATGTTAGTCGTAACGGCAGTGACGGGTCAAAATGTACTAAAACGCTGTTGGACGCTAATTCTGTTTTAATGTCTTCAAAGGCTTTTTCACATGCGTTTGACCAATTAAATTTAACCTTTTTTGAATTAAATCATACAGAGGTTTAAGTTTGGACGAAAGATTTGAAATGTACTTGGAATAATAATTTACCATTCCCGCAAAAATTCTAATTTCGTTTACATTTCGCGGACGCGGCATTTTTAAAATTGCTTCTACTTTTCTGTTATCTTTCTCTAACCCCGTTTTACTAACCTTATGTCCTAAATAATTGATACTTTCTTTAAAGAAATCACATTTATCCAAATTTAAACGAAAACCTACTTTCTCTAATCTGTCAAAAACTTCTGCTAAATTTTCTAAATGTTCCTGCTTTGTTTTCCCTGTTACTACAATATCATCTAATAAATTAGCAGTACCGTTTACCCCCTGTAAAGTTTTTTCAATAATTCTTTGAAAAATAGAACATGCAGGCTTTGTTCCAAACGGTAAGCGGTTGACTTTATAAATACCGTAGGGTGTGCTCCATGCTAATAATTCTCGCGTCTCCTCGTCAAGTACTAACTGATTATATGCGTTTGATAGATCAAGCTTACTAAAAGTTTGTCCACCTTGTAGTGCTGAAAAAATTTCTTCTATTCGCGGCAATGGATGATTTGACTCTTTTAAATACTTATTAACAGTAATTTTATAGTTTGCGCATAATCTAATATCCTTTCCATTAGGTTTCATAACTGGCACCAATGGCGTTCCCCATTGTGAGTTATCTACTTTTTTAATTACACCTTTTTCTTCCAATTTATTTAATTCTTCTTTAATTTTATCTTTAAAAGCAAATGGTAATGGACGCGGCTTATGAAATATTGGCATAACTTTACTGTCTATATCTAAATGAATTTTCTCTACACTGTAAGTACCCAACTCATCTTTAAATATTGATTTATATTTCTCTAACAATTCTGTTAAACTTAAATTGCTAGTTATTTTATTTACAGAAACAGCTACTTTGTTACACCGACCTATATCGACTTTCGAACCGAACTGATTTAAAATATCTCTACCGAGCAATACTTTTACCACATCTTTAACAATTAAAACGTCGACAACTTTACAATCCTCCTTGATTTTCATGTTAACAGTAATTTTCCCAACCGGCTTAATAAGTTGCCCATTATAAGTTTTTAATCTAATTGTAGTTGGCTCTAATTTAATGTTTTTAAAATATTTATTATAGAGATGGAACGGCATACACGACATACCTGCTCCTGTGTCTACTTCCATTTCTATAGGTATTTCATTTATCTTTGCTTTAACTAAAATTGGTGAAATATAATTATTACTATCTATATGCACGTTAAACATTTCTACATAATCTTCCTGTTCAATACTGTTTGTAGCTACTTTAAATTTACATACCTTTGCAATATGGCCTTTCTTTTTACATTTATTACAATTATAATCCTTGAATTTACATAATTTAAAATCGTGTTTACCCTCACCACAATGATAACACTTGACACTTCCTCCTGTCTCTGTCGTTTTCCCTTTCTTATTTTCTTCAAAAGTTCCCTTCTTCAATTGAATGTTTGTTGATTTTCTTGCTGACGATTTTACCTCTTGCAATCGATTGATCTCCCTATGATGCATTTCTTCTAAAATAACCTCTTTGTTCTGCGCAATTTCCAATAAATCTTCTATTGATTTGTCAATTCGTTCCTCACATAAACGATCTAGAATTTTTCCTGAGCGCATTCCAACAACAAATTTGTCTTTAACACGTTCACTTAAATAGTTACCAAATTCACATTCTGCTGCTAGTGTTTTTATTTTAACATACCATTCACGCACTGTTTCATTTGTTTGTTTTAATGAATCGAATAAAATTCGTTTACGGTAAATAGCTATTTTAGGCTTAAATTGCTGATTTAATAATTTGGTTAATTCTGCGTATGTTTTACTTGCTGGTTTCTCTGGGTCACAAACGTTTTTTAATATCTTATAAATAGCTTCACTCACTGATGTTAAAAGTACAGGCACTTTCCTATCTTCATCCACTTTATTAGCAAGGAAATATTGTTCCAAGCGTTCACTAAACACTTCCCAATCATCCTTTATATTGAAACAACCAATATTTGAAATAGTTCCAGTATTTACGACTGTAACACTTGTCTGGGAATCGTGTGGCATGTTTTTAACTAATGAAATTCGCAATTATCGAAACTTTTTTTCGAAAATATTGCTTTTCTTTTAAATTTAATTTACTCGTCGCCAATTTTGTAATATCGATGACCGAATAAAACCCGTGATGACATGGAAAAACTTTAATTATTTCACATACACAACATTAACAACGTGTTCCTTGTAAAGAACTAGAAAAACGGTTCCCTTAACTACTAGTTAGCTTATTGGTTAATAGAATACCAGTATTACCAACTGTTACAAAATACATTACAATTAAGATAAGGGAGGGTGGGTTTCAAAATTATTATTGTAAAGTGTTTAATATATGTTTTTCTTTTTATTTTATTTGACTTTAATATTGAACACTGCAGTACATTAGTCCCGAATGTGATATTCTTGTGACCACCTCCTCCATAGTTTCAGCATTGTCACCAGTAATGATGCTCCTCAGAAAAAAAAATAATAATCCAAGAATGATAGGTGAACTACCATCAGATGCCTGTTCGATTCGAATTTCCAATTCAAGCCGGATGATTGGTCACATTTTAAAATTAATTAGATATTGACAACCCATAAACTTTCTTTTGAAGACTTACGATAAGGCTGTTTGAGTATCCTGAAGCTCCATTATCAATTTCTAATATAGCTTCTCGTGTAAATTATGCTTTTGATAAAGTTCTTTTAGCAGAAAACTGGAAGTTAGCTTGTCTATAAATTTATACTTACTGTAAAGGCCAAAATTGACTGCCGTGTTGAGTTCGTGTAAACTGAGGTATTGACCAATCAGAAGCACAAAGATATGATGAAATTCGAACACGTTCTAAATATGTCCAAGATACTGAATGTACACCACTACCTCACAGAAACTGTTGTGGTAACAGCGAAAAAGATTCACACTTCTCCACAAGAATTTAAAGGTTTTCCTAAAGTACCAAGTCAACAGGTACAAAATCCAAGACCAGAGAAGAAATGTAGAAGAGTAATTACCACTGACACTCTCCGAAAAAAATGTTTTAGAAGTAAATAAAGAGAAAATCAGGAACTTCGAGCTGAAAACAAAGAAAAAAAATTGCAATTCAGACAATTCTGTTGAAAGATTAGAAAGCAGGATTTCCTTAAGAGATACATTAGATGATCTTGGCATATTTGATGAGATTTTTTGGGGAAAAAATAAACTCTAGTTTGAGATGATTAAAACATCTAATACCTCTTCCAAAATTGAGATGTATAGCTGGCCTCAAATGATAAGGTTGCCACCGTCATATTTGACAACTATTTGCATGTTTGGAAGCGATTCCTTAAGGATAAAAGCTCTAAATATCAATTCTCGATTTTGCTGTTTTTTTCTACAATTTCTTTAAATCGTTTTGTAATGAACAGTATTGCAAGTCATGAATGTTTAATTTTTCTGCAATTTTTCAACGTCATGAAATGATTAGTTAATAGTTGTTGTTGTTTCATTCGGATATGCCATGCATGGATTATTATATTTACAGTTTTGAATTGATTCCATATGAAGTATTAAACACGATAATGATTTTATTTCAGATCCTATATAATAATCACGAGACAAAGGCGCCCATAGAAATAAATATTCCGAACTGTGGTTTCCTGTGCCCGTTTAAAAGGTTCTTAATGCTATACGAGCATCAACTGGAACCAGATCTGTACTGTGGATTATTGTAGTTCGTTTAAATGTATTAATAAAATATAAAAACATCGCTTACACCAATTATTCAGATACATTAGAAATATTTTTATCAAATCTATTTATGTTATTGTATGCGGCAATATATCATGCATGTCTGTAATATTAGTTGTATATTTCAAATAGGTAGCATCTTAATAATTGAAACGTACTTTTTGCCGCATATTTAGGTTTCACAGGTTAGTTTTGAAAGACTTTCTGTTATCCTTACATTTAAATTTAGTTTAAAGAGACCGAAAGCAAGCATTCGTGATACTCAAAGTGTACCAACCGAATGAAGAATTCAAAAAACTAGAGTTAAACTAACTTTAGAACAGAGTACAAGAACACAAGATGACAACTTGATAACCAAACTACTAAAAAGTTTTGTCGATTTAGCAAACTATTTTAAACGGTTTATTTCATTTCATCATTTCAAATTTCTAAACCCTTTTATGGTACCAAAGGGAGCCTTTCGTACTAGAAGAGTCAAAAACAAAATTGATAACTCAATTGTATAGGAGGCTCTAGACAATTGCAAAAGGTTTCTTGTTTATTATTCTAGACGGAAATCGATTAAATTCTGCAAAACGATGAGTAGGTTATCAGATCTTTCAAATTGAATTCAGAATTAATGTTCAGATTGGTTTAAATCATTTTACTTGTTCAATTTTTACTTGTATTAACACACTTGTAAATTTCATTGTATTGTGTTCAACACCACAATGGTACAGAATAAATCTATTTATCTATTGGTGCTCATAAGATGGCCAAAATTCATTTATTTCATCTGCAAAACAAATAAATTTTTGGATACAGCATTAGATTCTCCAAATTTAGTAGTTGAGGACCTAGAGCATGATTAACTGTGGAAACTTTTAAGCGATATATATGTAGATGACTGTAGATCCTTCATACCAGTTGATAAAATGGAAAGGAATGGCAAGAATCAGGTGGAGTGTCTGGCCAGGATTCAACGCAATCCAAGGGATTTCTTCATGGGTTACATAACCGCGGATAGGACTTGAGATCGAGGAACAGTCGAAGCTTTTCCGAGCAAATCAGCTCAGAAGAAAGCAAAGACCGTTCCATCGACCGAAATGGTCATAGCGACCATCTTTTGGGATTCCCAAGGTGTGATCCTCATCGACTATCTACAGAAGTGAAGGACGATCACTGGGCTACAGTACTACAGCGATTTATTGATCTGGTTCAATGCAGTGTTGAAGGAGAAACGGCTTCATTTGCAGCAGAAAAAAGTGTTTCTTCAACATGACAGCGATTGAAATTGAATGAGTTACGAATTAGTCTCTCATCCTCCATATTCACCGGATCTAACCCCCAGCGACTTCCTTCTATTCCCACGGCTTGAAGAGACTGGATCGTGTGTTTAATGTGATTAATCAAACTAACTAACACATAATAAAAGGCACTCTTAAAAATTTTATTATTTTGATTTAAAAAAAGTATTAATATATTAAATGGTAAGTACATATATATATCTTCTGGTTTTAGAGTTTACGTCATCACATCGTTTTCGGCTAGATTTCGTAAGTGTTTTGTTAATTATAGATTTTTTTTAATACTATTAAGTTAATTAGTGTGAAATTTGTGTAGGTAGTGCTGCGGTTTTACCGCTAAATCTGGCGGTTTTGGACTCGACCCAGCGGAAACACATCAAATCTGACGGTGAGCGAATTTTCGGGCGGTTTCTGTTAGAAGTATCGACGGTTTTTTTAATGTTAACCTTTTATATAGAATACAATCTTTCGGATACTGCACGCACCATATTTTTCATATGAAAAATGTGTATCTATTAAAGAGATAAATTAAAAAGATCAAACGTTTTGACATTTAGCAATTTTCTACATTTTTAGTTACCACATACTGATTCAATAAAATGTTTTTTTACAAGACATTTTGCGACGTTTTTCCACAAGCAACAAAAATGCCTAACAATCAAAAAATGATCTAAATGATCTAAAATTGTAGCATTTTACCCTATGTGATTCTAATATATGCAGCTAAGACCACCCTAAATCAAAAAGTGTTCACAAATCGCAGTTACTTGCATTTATTAAGAAAAAAAAAATTCTTGCAAACAGTCACCTAGGAATATTCAGAATAAAAATCATGTTACAGGCAGCGATATTACCCACACCCTCCGTATTTAGTGTAGCCTTAAAGTGACTGTGTTTCTACGCAGGAATAATAGCCTATTAGCGTGGCTAATTTCTTATAAAGTAAGTACACTTTTGAAGCATTTTTAAATTGCGAATTTTCATTAATTACGGCTCTCCTCGTAACAGCCATTGTTTCACGAGATGTGGGCGAAGTCTGGAGCCAAGAAATGTTGCAGCATTATTCTGTAACGATCACCATTTACGATAGTTGTTCTTCCTTGATCTTCCTCAAAAAAATACGACTCAATTATGTATCCAGCACTAACGCCAAACCCTGCTGTAACTTTTGGATGATGTAGCAATTGTTGTAGAATAATTTATGGGTTCTAACTATTCCAGAATACATGGTTTTATTTATTTGTAGTCAATTCAGTCAGAAATAGGCTTCGTCGCTCAGGAATTTCGTTTTTAAGGTTTACCGGAGCATTACAATATGGCATTGGTTTTTCGAGGAGTGTGGTCTGTCAGTCGTAGTCCTAGTGCGTCCAAATTTTGCAACTAAACGCCGAACTGTTTTCGCTGATAGAACACGATGTTTACTAAATCGTCTCCGAAATTCTCGTTAAATTAAAATAATCGACGATTTTTTTTAAATAAAATGCTGTGCAAGGTGATAGTAACAATCTTTGTAGTTGGTATCCCTTTTATGTAAAATTAATACGACCCTAGAAAGGCAGAACCTTAATGTTGATCGACAGATTGAGGATCAGAAATTAGTTTATTTTGACAAGGAGACAAATCAGGTAACGGCAAATGATTGGAGGAGGTGACTGTGCCTAAGAACTACTTTTCATGCGACAAGTCTCTGGATAATACCACATAGTTGTCAGAATCATCCTTTTTTGTTTGCCACCCCATTGTACAGACGAAATACAGCCTTTAGACGTACACACTATAATCAACATCTGGTTAAAGAAGAAGCCTAGGTGTACTGGCTTTCAATTTCAAAGTAACATTATTTTCAATCTCTAGCAAAAATTTATAAGAATATAGTTAGTAGTAGTTAGTAGTCTTCTAAATCTACTGGAATTAATGAGTTCTTATTGCAAGTCCATATAACAAGCCTGCCTGGGATCTAGTACAACTACAAGCCCTTATCTTTTGCACATGTGCATGAAGATTTCTCCCAATAATGAATTGATGGTGTTGGATAACATACAGGAATCTCTGGGTCAGGACAAAATTCACAACTTAGTTTTTGAAACATCAAATTTTTAGCAAGAAGGGGTGGTCATTCAAAATAGAATTTCCGATTCTGAAAGGAGTGATGAAGGCGAACTATTCTTACAAAGCATTTTAACGGATCAAAATAAAATAAACTTTTTTTTTCGATACCTATTTTTTTTTTATTTTGCCAGTGTACTAAGGTAGTCATTGCAAAATTGTGTTATGCATGGAAAACAGTACGAAGGGCATTATCATTGTGGCTGGATGATAACTCCAGATGGTATCTTATTACCTCAATAGATGGATCAAAAAGCTTGCCTTCTTTATCAGTAATTTTTACAATCCTAAACAGAATAGAATAGAATAGAGTTTATTCTGTTTGTTGTTGTAAATAGGGCACTTTAGTAGAGTTGTGTGTTTTATATATTTATTTCACCCACCTCCGCACAAATTTCCTTTAATTGGGACACCCTGTTTATACGACTTTTGTTGTTAGAGGATTGGTCAAGTTGTACTAAGGCCTGAAAACATTGTTTGGGAAGTCGGACATCGTGCATCTCGAGGACTTTTTGCCACTAATTAAATATTTTTTTAAGTACCACCGCCTTGATGTGAATTTGTTCTGTTTCTAGTCGTACAATATGTCCTGGTGTGTTATTTGGCCAATGGTATAATCTTTTGAAGAAAGCATGATGAAAATATTTTCAAGATTGTATTTGTCAAAGCGATTCCACGATAGTTTAATGGATCTTCTCTGGTGCCTTTTTTATATATCATTAGCATTAGCAGATTAATTTCACACCAGGCCTGAGGAAGCATTTCAGTTGTAAATATTTTATTTATTATATCTAGTAAATAGTGTGTCCAAGAATATACTTTGTAGTACTCATTAGGTATTAGGTTCGACCCTGGTGCTTTATTTAAGTTCCGTTTATTTAAGCAATGCAATAGTTCTTCTATAGTTATGTCAGTATCTAATACGATCTCTGCTGATGTCCGATCTTCAGTTTGAGTTGTAGATAAATATTTAATTGTTTGCCAAACTGATTTGGAGTCTTTAACATTCTCTAATTTATTCTATAATTCTCTATAATAATGTCTTTTTTCTGTTTTAAAAATGTGTGGTATTTATGTTTTAAGTGGAGGTATTCTTGTCAAGCTAGATCAGTTCTTTTATGTTTGTAATTTCTAATAGCGTTTTGTAATTGACACTTCATTAGTTGGCAGCTTTTATCATACCATCTATTAAAGGACTGTCTATTATTTGTATTATACGTAGTTCTGATTTGTACCAAGTTAGATATGTTCGTTCACATATTCATTGTAATAATATACTCTTCTTGACAGTTGTAGAGTTTCAATAAATGTTACAAATCTTTCCTCAGACCATTTGTATTGTAATTGTTTGTTATCTGAGATGCTTTCCTTGTTTGTCTTTTCGGTTGTATATTTTGTACTTTTAATTTAACAATAACTGGTAAATGTTTATGTTATTAACTTCTTTCCCATCTCAGAATCTAGCTGGTTTAAATTCCCTACCCTACCGTTAAAATCGCCCCCAATTAGCCAACCCCAGTCAGGATTTTCTTCCATTTTTTGGTTTAGAAGGTCATTTAATGTTTCTATACATCTGCTTTAGAACTCCAATAATTAGCCATTAAGAAAGTGTTTTTATTTTCATATTCAAAATTGCACAAAATCCAAAAATTTGTGACTTCTATTTTTTCTACTTTTTTTAACAAGAAAGGGGTTTGTCGATAAGGCAGGCATGATAATCTTTTTAACACTTATAAAATAGCAAACAAACCTCTTTAGGGCTGTAAGAAAACACTAAATTGGTAATAATAAGTTTAGCATCATCATAGTACAAATAAAGCTGAATCAAATTGAATAACAATTTTTATTTACATTTAAAAATTACATTTCCACTACGCCTACTCTTAAAGCTAGTTCCATTGTGTTTATTCATTGGCATTCCTAAAATATTAGGATAGATTTCTTTATTAATAATATGTATAGGTATTAATAACTACATATCGACATTATTCCCTGAAACACTTATCTAACCGCATACTGTTTCTGGATTTAACCTTGAAGCATATAAGGTAGCAAATTTATTAAGCGGACAACAACCCCCGCATTCTGGTAATTGTAGTGTAACCAGCTTAGAATCAACATTTTTATTTTGATACAATACCTATAGAATAAAAAATTATTAAATCATCTCTAAACAATCTCTTATTTACATACCTTTACATAATACTCATCATGTATACTATGTATTTCGAAAATTACATAAGCACCAAAATTTATCATTTCGGGTTTGAGGACCCCTAACCAAGCTAAAGTTCCGTACATGTTAGTATCGTGCCCGACATATAAATAAATCTTTTTTCCGTTTACTGAAGGGTCCTTATTGATATGCAATTTTGTATCTTTAAAAATTTTTGATATTATATGACCTGAAATATAAAACTGTTTCGGCTCAGAATTTAATTTAATTTCATCGATATTACCGGCACCTAATGTACGTCCTTCTTCTGTAGCAAAAAGCTGCGCCCATTCCAAAGCGGCAATCTCGCTAAGAGTTTCCGGCCAAACGCTCTTAGCCCAAGCTGGGAGCTCCAAACCCCATTCCACTTGCGATGTGAACGCAGCATGCAAGTAGATCGGAGTTCCGAACACGAAAGTGTTATTTTGCCACAAACCAGATTCATCTCTCAAATATGTTATGGTATCATTGTATGGTGACATGATTTTTGCGTACGCCGGAGACTCTTTATATATCCGGTACGATTTTGCAAAATTAGGACAAGTAACGTAACTCCAAAATAACTGCAGATAATAATAAATATAATTAATTATTTAATTTAAAATAATTTATTTTTACCTTCTGCGATAGGGCACAATCGCCGTTAACTGGATGAGCTTGCCAAAAGAAATCTTTATCCCACTTTTCTGTTTCACCTGGTGGAAAGAGCGATGCCATAATCAACTGCAAATATGCCTTACATCTCCATGTTTGTGAAGAGTAAGCACCTAGAACCTCAGGTGTGTACGATCCGAGAAAATCGTTATATTTTTTCCTTAGGTATTGACCTGTTCGATAACCCAAAAGCTTTCCGCCCTAATTAAACCAGCGTAGACACGTATAAATTATAGTTTCAAGAAAAAATTAAATCACTTACGTTGGTGAGTTGTCCTTCTCCAAACGGATCATATCTGATGTGTTTGTATGGATTTGTTGGGTAAGTTGCTTCGAGTGTTTTATTACCATGTCTGAATATCTACAAAGAAGATTTTTACCTCGAATTTTATTAAAATCAATCCTACTTACTACGTGAAGCAGTGATAAAGTATGCTTAGTACACTTCGAACTCCTCGATAGTACGAAATCTCCTTGTAAAACGCAACAAACAAGCGTTAAGATTAATACTCTTAGCGGAGCCATTGAAGATGTAATAATGATGGAATATATTCCCGAAATGTCAGTATTTATAATATCCTGATTATTGTTATCGGAAGAAGAGTAAATACAGACATAATAACTATATATTTGTATATGTAGAATTCGATTTAAGTTACTAAACAGCGGAGTAAATGAGAACAAGTTTTGAGATAAACCTTTCAGTTTCGCAGAGACATCTCTGCCTATAATTCTATTGAATTTTTACGTGATGGTAAACAATAAATATTTATTTATTTAATATCTTATAACATCTTTACTAGGTAAAAAATCTCACTTTTTATCGTTGGTAATTTGATAATATGGAAAAATTATGTGTATTTTAATATTCGATATTATACGGCATGTATATTTATGAACAAATATTGATTAAGTCATCGTTTTAGTTAAAAATAAAACACACAAAGAAGTTGTCGCGTCTGTTATTGTATATTACGAAGATGTACTACATATCCATATACACAGAGACAAATATTGTATTAATTTATATGTAATATGCACTCAAAATTGAAAAGAACAAAGTCAAAACCTTCAGAGACAAAATTATGCAGTTTAATAGAATAAATGGTAGAATTTCATACATTAGAATTAGAAATGAAAGAGCAAATATATCAATAATAAATGTGTACACACCGACAGAAGGGGCATCTGTAGAAGAAAAAGATATAATTTACGAAACTTTAGAAGAACAGTACGAAAGAATATCGAAACATGACAGAATAATAATAGTAAGAGATTTTAATGAAAAAATAGGAAGATGAATACTGGAAGAACATTGCAATTTGGCAACAGAAACAGACTTAACAATAGCAAGTACTAAGTTCAAACATAAAAAATTAACATTAAAAACTAAAAACCTAGAAGACTACAAAATATATAGCCAAATAAGGAAAGAAAATAGAAAAGTAATGAAAGTCAAGAAACAAAAATGGATGGAAGAAATAAAAGCAGATAATAAGAATAAATGAAAGCAAAAGAGGAAAAAGAATATAACGGCTAATATAGACAAGAAAGAGTGAGTAGAATATATGAAAAATACATCGAAAATATATGATAAAGATACTAATGAAGAAATTATGGAAGAAAACGTAAGTGATGAAGAAATTGACGAGTCTTTAAAAAATGAATTTGACGAAGTACTGACAAATTTAAAGAATTGAAAAGCTTCAGGGCCTGATGATATTTGTAATGAAATTATAAAGAACGGAGGAAATGAGATGATGTTGCAAATATGCAGAAAAGAATCGATGCAGAATGGAAAATAGGATTTAGTAGGAGATTTAACAAACTGTCAAAACTATAGACGAATAACGTCGCTGAACTCTGCATACAAAATATTAACAACGCTAATTTTAAAAAGATCAAAACCATATTCAGATTTAGAAAAGAAAAATCAACAATAGCTGCTATACATGTATTAACACAACTGATAGAAAAATGCTATGAAAATGACATCGAGTTGCATATAATATTTATGGACTTAAGAGAAATTTTTGATAGTAAAATAAGCAAGAGCACAAGGAGTAGGTACCTGAAAAACTAATAAGGCTGATTAAAATGACGATAGAAGGACCAAAGGAAACATGTATCAAAATAATTTAATTTAATAAGTTGTAAAAATGGCAAGATAGAGAAGTTAGACATTAACGGATGTGATTACGGTATTGTGGATTCTGCTAAGTCTCTGGGCCGTTTAAAAGACATTTAAGTGACTTAGGGTGGGTTTATCAATGTGAGAATAAATAAATTAACTTGCAGATAAAATTTTATTCGTAAGATAATTACAACAAAACGTTTATTAAGTGTTAAACAGAAATTATCTGTTGTAGCTGCTAAATTTTATCTGCCAGTTAGCAATATCTGTCAGTTACTTAACTAACACTTTTATCCTCACATTGATAAACCTACCTTTAATGGATGACCCAACGTTAAGACGGTGGCGCACGGATCCGTTTGTTCATTTGTCAAAACGATTGCTTAGAGTTATGAGATGAACTACACCGTAGCTTATCTTTCATTTCAATAATAATAATAATAATAATAATTAATGCAACTTTCGAAAATAATCGTTCCTCTCATCTTAATTTTGTGTGTAGAAGTGATTTATTATTATTAATAATAGAGTGGCCATCATCAGCAAATGAAGAATACGAATTAAAAAAATAAAGTTTTATTTTGGCTAAATTTTCAAAGTGTATTACGAGAGATTAGTGTTATGATTTAGGATCATGTGGCTGCTTCTCATCACCGCAACCTGTAAGATCTATTGGGTATACTCTTAATCTTTTAGCTCCAATGGATCTCCAGACTTCTCAAGAAGTATAGGATTTTTTTGGCGGCTATAATCTATCGCTACTGTCGAACCACCACCTCGCAGTTGCATATGATGCTCTCTATGTTCCGAACAGAATCGACATTTATCACAGACCAGCTTGTCCGTCTTCTTGAGACGATACCAACGAAGGCCATGGCCAGTGAATAAAGTCGTGATGGTGCTGAGATTTCTTCTGTTGAGCTCCAGCAGAGATTTAGCCCTGTTGGCTGAAAAAGTAATAAACTTAGTTTTGGGGTTTTAACCCAATAAGACGAATTTTTTTTGTTCTCTTTCCCGTTGTTGGAGCCAGTCGCAGGTTAATTTTGATTTAAAAATGTAGGCTCGTAGAGCCTTTATTGCTGACTCAGAAGATATACATATAAACATGAAACAAGTTTCGCAAAACTGGTTTCATATTTGACAGTACATTGACGAAACTGGTAGATGATCAGTTTCTGAGATGTGGTCAGATAATGAGGACGTTATAGCACTAGGTATGGAAACAGAAAAAAGAAACGAAAGTACTGGATTCATCCCCTAATATATGTACATAGTGGAAAAAGTACTGCATAGAGTGAAATTTCAAAATTTTTATCGATGTATACTTTTCTACAGCTTCAACGAGTTTTGAGTTGAAAAATGATCTTCCGGCATCGTTTCGGTGTCAATAATGACACAATAACATAATAACATGTCACGCTGGCAGAGGGTTATGCGAATCTGTAGTTACATGCAACCATCCTAGACAGTGAACACATCTCTCAGTTGTCTTATGAAAGGGTTTAACAAAACTAGAGTTTCATATTTCATGAAACTAGTTTCATGAAACCGGTTTGGTCAGTTTGCAGTCTGTCTAAGAGATGCCTAAGAGTCATATTTATAGTTCGTGCTTTGACATATTTGTAATGACATTTACGTCAAACTCGCGTGCTCAAGCATCTGCACAACCTCAAGCATGATCTATAAATATGACCCTAAGTCTCCTGACTTGAAACTTGTGTTTCGTTCCAATCTGATGACGCCCATCATTTGTAGCATGACTTGTACTCGTTGTTCGTTTGTTTTTGGCTACCTTACTAGTGAAGCATATTGTAATATGATATAAAAATCCTTCGTTAACGATTATAATATTAACAAATTTTGATCGTTAGTGAGTTTGATTATTGAGATGATGGTGAGTTTGCTTTTATGAAGTAACGATTTTTTTTATGGAAAATCACCAATGTTTTTTTTCTCTTATATATATTTTTAATATCACAAAAATAATTTATATTAATGAGAGAAACAAAAAAAATAGTACACTTGAACAGGACAATTAATTTTGTAACAAGAAAAAAACTTAAATCAACTAAACATGTTTCTTTTAAAATATATAGTTTTTTTTCTTTTTTCTCTTGAGATTAACACTGAATTTTTATTACCGTATGTGAAGAATAACTATCGTCCTTCAGTCCCACCGCCAGAGAGGGGGGAGGGAGCAGAGGGGGCAAAATCCCGATTAAAATAAGTGTTGATCAATCTTCGAAAGCTTGGAAAAACAAATTAATGAAGTCTCTAATTCGAAACAAATTTTAAATCGACTTCTTGATGTAACGTTGTTTTTGAGTGAGCGAGGCCTGCCTTTTAGAGGTTGGGGATTTAAATAATGGCAATTTTTTGGGATTGCTTGAACTTTTAAGTCATTAGGATCCTGTTTTGGACGAGTCCAACAGTCCTACAAGTCACAAAAAAAGCTTCAAGCCCATGATCCTGTACGGCAAATCATCCTAGGCGAGTTGAAGAATTCAAAATAGTATTCCATTATTGAAGATGCTACACCAGATTCAAGCCATATAGAACAGACATCATTTGTAATTACATACGAAGTACAGGAAAGGTTTTTGGAATTTACTGATTGTAATGAAAAAACAGGACAAGATATTGCAAATTTAATCAAATCAGTTCTTGAAAAGAGCAATATTACAATAGAGGAGTGCAGAGGCCAAGGCTATGACTATGGCAGCAACATGAGTGGGGCTTATAAAGTATGCAGGTATTGCGGATGCCACAGCCTGAATTTATGTGGTGTAAGTGCTGCAGAATGTTGTAGTGAAGTACAAACATTCTTTGGAATTGTTCATCATGTATATAATCTCTTCAGTTGTAGACCTAAGAGATGGGAAATTTTGAAAGGCCTAGTGGGTTCCTCTTTACATTCATTATCGGACACACGATGGAGTGCAAGTGTTGATTGCGTTAAATCAATAGCAGCACACGCTGGTGTAGTTGAGGAGGCTGCTTCATCTTTACTGAAGCTAAATATCCCCAACAATCAACGGATTATTAGAAAAATGCAACGTTAGATGTTGAGGCTGACAATATCGAGAGTCTTATTGGTGATTTACTTTCATTACCGAACAACTCTGAAAAAATTCTTTCAGGAGCAAAATTGGTCGCAGTTGCATACAAAATAAAAGCAGAGTTTCCAACTGTCCGTGCAAAAAAGATGAAAAGTTTCCACAGAGAGACGGAATCTAACCAACCCAGGTTTGACACCGAAGAACGGTTTAGAATCGAAGTATTCTACATCCAGACTCATAGCATTAAAATAAATACAGAAAAAATTCTTATTTTTGTGGAAATATCAAGAAATGAATGACGAAGAAATTGAAGAAGTATGAATACAAAGTGTACAAATTAGTAGTTTATTTCCTAAATTGTGTATAGCACTCAAAAATTGTTTGAGATCGACTATGGTACAGCAAAGATTGTCAGATTTGGGAATGTTGTCTATTGAGTCTAGGCTAGCAAGAACATTGAATTTTGACTCAATTATTCAAACTTTCGCAGAAAGGAAGGCAAGAAGAGTGTTGTTCAACGGCCGGTTTCATAATCAAATTAAAGGATACTTTAATTTTAAAGTAACCTTTAATTTTAAAATGCGTTTCATAATGTCACTTTAAAGTAAAAGTGTCCTTTATCTCGAGTTAAAGTTAAAGTTCCGATTTTTTCACTTTAACGCCTTAAAGGCCACTTTAGCGCTGTCAAATGTTATGTCTAATATCTACATTATACGTCAATGCATATATTCTTTACAAAAAATTAATATTCCGTGTTTGCTGGGCTCTTTCTTGCATGATAAAGTTGAAGACGTTTTAAAACACGAAAAGTATACAAAATATGGCAAGATTATTTCGTTGAATATAAGATTGAATTCTTTTGGTTAATAGATCAAACCGCGACGTAATTGTTAGAACAAATAATACATTGCAATTCCAACAAAGTCAGCAAAATTATACCTACTATACTGACTCTGTGACTTTTTGCAACAGACTATGTATTAAAAGTCTAGGCAAAAAAGTTAAAGGAGGACGCAGATTGAATCGCCTGGGACCGACCACCTCAGAAAGGAACGATCAGCACGTTTTGTTCCAAATGAAATTCAATGAATAACCGCACACAGCTTCGGTTTGACATGTTCAGATCGGCCCCGAATCATACGCGGTTATTCATGGAATTTCAAGTCTAGCAAAATATGCGGATCGTTCTGTTCTGAGTCGATTGGTCAGAGCAGATTTAAAGTTCGCTTTCTTTAATAAATCGAGTATCAAGAGCAATGAAATGCTGCCAAAATTGATGAGCAGCAGAGTAATTTTTTATTACATTACATACCGTTCAACATTTAATACGTTATTTGTTATTTTGCATCTTAATATACCTCTTTATCTTACTTTCGAATTTTAGCTAAAATTTGCGCCTTTGTTCTGTTCATTTTACTGCACTTTTTTACAAATCAATCTTGCTACAAATCGCATGTGACAGTAGATCTGACAGATATATAACAATATTACGTGTCAAATTCACCTATACAAGAACAAAATACAAAAGAACTAAAATTCAGCGTTACCAACCTCAGTACGGTATGTTAAAGTCGGCTTTAACTAAAGTTTGTATGCAGCGCCATTGAAACGGAAATAACTTTAATCTGACTCCTTCAATCACTTTAACTTAAAGGACACTTTAGTTAAAGGAGCTTTTACGATTGATTATAAAACCGGCCGTAAATAAATTATTAAAGTCTGTTCTATTTATCCTTTATTTTAAAGACTGGAAAATTACTTTTTTGCACTCATTTCTTTCTTTAGTCACTGGCAGTTTTTTATATCAGTTTTTTACTATCATCTGTTTTTGTTTTTAATTTTTTCCATAAGTAGATCTCTTAATCTACTTCTAAAATCCTAATCTCTAATGACATGACATACTGTCAAGAATTAACTGTTCTGTTCTTAACTCAATATGACATTGGTCTGTCAGATTATTTTATTTTTGAAATCGTAACTTAAAGAACAAAATAAACTAAAAGACATCGACAGGTCCATAGTGCTCTCATGGACTTTTCCGACGTCTTCTGAAGATGAAGATGTTCCAGATAAGTTTTTGATCTAAGACAATATCCAGATATTTCATTTCATTAGAGAAGTTAAGCTGCATGTCTCCTAGCATCAGATTGACAACCATTGACACCCAACCTTTCTACTCCAAGCTATACAAATAACCTACTAATTTCTATTTTCTTAAAACTTGCTTAGAAATTCAAGCGTAAAAAATACTTTTTTTTTCTGTATTTACCACTGCACACATAAATATTTTCCCGAGCTTATTACGCTTATTAATTTATTTGTAATATATTTTAAATTAATAATAAATTTCTAAGTAGCTTCGCATATAGGAAATCATCTTTGATCGTGACATAAATTAAATCAGTTACAGCTTCTCAAAGCAACCCCACTATTCTGCGGGAATTTACAAAGACGTCCGCTATTTTAAAACGGACAATTATACGAAATGCAATGCACTCGTTATTCTGGAAATTGAAAAAACTACCGACTAATCATTAACGTTATTAAACGCAGACTGGATTTACTCGAATGAATCATCAAAAATAAGTAACGCACGAAATAACAATTCTATTAGATACCTACCTATACATCACATATCTGTAATACTTCTGTGATAGCTTTGTCGTAAGAATATCGTTAGAGTAAATTAATTAAATTATTTAATATATGAATTAATATCTATGATGGTTCACCGGAAATTCGCGTAGTAGGAAAATCCTCGATGTAAGCATTCATACCCAGTGATGTCTACATGTGACAGCTACCTTTTACAGCTAATGCTACTTGAGAAGTTGAAAACCGAAGGCAAAAACCACACTGGTAGAAGGGATAACCAATAATCGGTCCAAACATTGTATATAAACAAGATGTTTAAGTGTAATTATTTCAAAAAATCAACACACCGTACAGTTTATAAGCTTATGCATTATAATTTTACGGTGTGCTTGTCTTTAATTGCAGTTTAGTGAATTTGTTTTGTGAAGCTGAATATTATTATTTTTTTAATATACATATTCAAGGTAAATATTTCTTTCTGACATTGGATTATTGATTTAAAATTAGTTTCTCTATTTATATTTTGCCTGAAGCAGGTATATCATCTACATTTTTTTTTGTGGTTAATATCGCACAAATTTAGAAAGTTGATGAGCGACATGTTTTAAATATAGGTAGTTAAACATTTTGTCACGATTACAGTCTTCACCTTCCTTAACAATATCAAAACATCACGCAGATTTATATTCTAACAAATTAATTCAACAATTTGCGTCACTAATTATCTTGTTTTTAGTAATAAAAATCTTCTTGAAAATATGTTAATTTAGCAATTGCAAATACGCAATTGCCTAAGCAATCTTAATTTAAAACCACAGATTTGTAATTTATTTTTATAATATCCCATTGTTTGTATGTTAACATTACATTACATTACACCAATAAATGGGAATACCTTTAATGATTAATGTATATTAGTAGGATGAGTAAATATCAGGGAACTACCCACAGAAGCTTTCACGAAATGTGTCATTAAAGGTTTATAACTCTGTGCTCTATATGTTCCTATTAATGTTATAAGGACGATTAGCATAATAAAATGTGATATATCTATTTATAGCAAAAAGATGACATAGACCTGTTAATTACCTCTAACGCTAGTAATAGATCACCGTTTATAAGTTGTGTAGGTACTACATTTCTTGCATTTCTTACTAGTTAGTACAAATTAGAAATATTTAACTTGTAATTTCATCTCATTCTGAAAACTAGACCGATACATCTTCTGTCACCTCTTTATTAGAATAAAATTTACGACCTTCTAAACTTTTTATCAGTTGATAAAAGATATGATAGTCGGACGGAGCCAAATCTAGCGGGTGTTCGAGTAATTCGAACCCTAATCGCGAATTGTGTGCAGAAGCATTGTCCTGTAAAACCAAATCATCATTACTTCATGACAATCCTAAAAACTTGAAGCTAGAACTTTTCCAGTAGATTTTTTAACAAGAAACTTCTTAGGCTTTGAAGAACCAGACTCCATTCCATCGATTGTTGATTTGCCCTTCAATTTTTCCATTGTCTTTGTTTGTTATTTGGAAGTGAATGTTGTAAATTCCTTTCCTAGGTAGTATCCATAATTAATTTTGTCCATATAAATAATTTTCTCTTTATGTGCGGTGGGTCCTTAGTTGCAGTGACTCCGTAAGCTGTATTACTTGTCTGGTTGTCACTGCAACTCTCACGGTGTAGTTTTGTGTGTGTAAAATATGTTCAAAATGGCTTACAATCGTGACGTGATCATTAACAAATTCAAATCTCACTATTTCTTCATCTTTTAACCTAAGAAATCTGACATATCTACATAATTCTATAAATCGTTTGCTTGATTTTATTTTAATATACAGTAGAACCTCGATTATCCGTGCTGGTCGGGACTGAACCAAGCCCGGAAAATCGAAAAGCACGGTTAATCCGCACCTACTTATTTTAGTCAAAAAAGTTGTTTTACAAATTATTATGACTACTTACCGTAACTACTACGAAAAAAATATCTAACTTGGAATAAATATAAAATTAAGCTGGTAAAGTTTCTTATGGCAAAGAAAATATCAAAAAAACAATATAAAATTCTCAAAAAACATAACACATAACATATAGATATAAAAAAATCAAAACATGCTTTTCTTATTACAATAATTGTGTAAAAAATTAAATCAAAACTTAATTAAGGAAAATAATCAGTTAATTTCATTTGTTTTTTTTTTTCTGAGTAAATTCATTTTTATTTATTAATACGAGTCGATCGGAATGCTTCTTCAACTTTCATTGACAATTGAATCGAAGAAAGTTTAGATTTCGAAAAACTTCCAGCGACAAATTTGAAGATAGAGAACTACAGAAGCTTTTGATGAAAAAATTATTTAGAAAAAGTTAAAATTGTAGGAGGTATTGCAAAACGATTCAAGACGTTAACGTGGAAAGCAGTATAAGTTGTACGATGTATACGATGATGGTACGGCGAATTGACGTGCACCGTTTGTACTAATTCGCATTCTGCACGAATAATTGAAACCCGCATAATCGAAGCTGTTTGCTAACATGGTTAATCCGCACACGGATAATCGAGGTTCTACTGTAATTTGAAAATTGGGCTTCATACACATATTTCGACAAATGTTAAATGTCTACATATATATAATTTTGTCTATTAATATTCGATATTAACTTCACAATCTCAATTCCCGTTTACCTTGATAGGAGAGTAAAGATTACTCGATTAATTTTTAGATTTAATTACTGAAATTCGATATGAGCATTCAAAATATGTTCATACATGTGTGTATAAAGCTGAATTTTAGAATACACGTTTTAAATAAATTATAAAAACATTATATCATGAAACAAGTTAAGTGTTGGCAACATTGTCAGCTGTCAAACGGTAGTTGGGCCTCTTAATGGATAGATACAATTACAATTTGAATTATTCATGCTTGAAGAATTGAATTTTAAATTTTAAAAGTTCCAGTTCTGATGTCACTTTATTTGCATTCATTTACATAGACTATCAGATTCGTTTTAATAAAATTTATATGCTGTCACCCCCCACTGTTCATGTATAAATCAATAAACTATGTATACAAATATTGCACACCATTAAAATATTATTCCTTCCTGTTTGAGTCAAATTTAAAACATATAAATTTTAAAAACGTGTTTCATTACTTGTGGGAAAAGCATTCATACCCTATTACCCCCTTATTGCCTGAGAGGGTAAAAGGGGGTGGCAAATTTTGTATTTAAATTTATGTTTGTGTTTGAATCGAAAAAAAAATACTGTAATAACAAGTATTTCATTAATTGTAAAGTTATAAAATAATAAAGTTGATCGTAAAAATATTATTTCCCAAATAAACGTTGTCACCCCCCTTTCAGTTCTTGAATTTCGAAAAATTCGTTCTTAAATGATGTCAACAATATAATTTCCAAATTTCAAATTTCTATCTTTAGGGATTTCAACTGAACTCATTAATAATTTCATGTAAGTTTGACCATAAAAATATTATTTCCCATACAAACTTTATCGGTCCCTTTCCTGTGCATTTGCGTTAGTGGTTCTATGGTTTTAAAATATTTGAAACCAAATCCGACTTCCGCTTATAACGGAAGTAAAAAAATAAATATCTTGTACTATTGCTATTGCATCATTTTAAAGCAAAATTAATATTGTGATTCGTAATCCGATTTTGGGGTACAGCCCCCTCCAAAGTTTGAACGATTTTTTAATTTTTGCAAATATTTCCTAAACTATGAGAGACATGAAACCGTAAAATATTATTTCCTATACGAACTTTACCACCCCCTCCCCTCCCTCCTCTAGCCGCTAAGAGAATGAAATAGGGTAGCAGGGTTTGTGTTTAAATTTAAGTTTGTATTTGAAGCTAAAAAAAAATACGCTGAAACGAAGTAGTTTCTAAATTGTGACAAAGAGCATTAATAGCAAGTTTCCAATAAATTTAGTCATAAAAGTATTATTTCCCATACAAACGTTGCCACCCCTTTTTAGCTGTTTAGGGCTTGAATTTAAAAGAAAAAAAAACAAAAATATATTTTTTTAATTGTGTCAAAAAGCATCGTAGTAAATTTGACTATAAAAATATTATTTCCTATACAAACTTGATCACTCCCTTAGCCCCTAATAAGGCAAAGTTTGTATTTAAATTTAAAACAACGCTGAAACATGTACAACATACAGGATGGCCATTCGAAAACGAAACTGCATTGATTTTGGGCATTTAATGTCATATAAAAATAAAATGCTCAGACACGTCAACTTTGTTTTTGAGGGGGACATGTACAAGCAAACCCGCAATCCTTTGGGCAGAGTGACACTGACCCCAAAAATCTTAAATGGAAAGGGGGGTTGAGTTGTACCTCAATTAAAAGGTCCTTCGATTCTCTTTACAATGATACCTACTTTATGGCATGACATTTCATTATTATGCTCAAAAATTATTATTATTATTATTTCATTAATTGTGTGTTAATGCGTCGATAGCGGTGGTTAGGTGACTGACTATCGTTGTGGCAGGACGATAGGAGACGGATTTCAATTCTCTGGAAGGACGGTGACATTTTTTAGAGGGTTTAAATCTCGATCGACTTACCATTCGTTGTTTTGGGAGGAAAGTGATGATAAAAGGCGATATGATGCTGTCAAAAAGCTACACTACATAGCTGCGTAGTTCCAGCGATAGCCAGACAAGTAATACAGCTTACGGTGTCACTGCAATTAAGCACCACAATTAAGCACATAAAAAAGAGCACTAATGCCAAATAAATTTGAAATTATTTCCCATAGAGGCCCGCTTAACTCCTTAAGAGGTGGCAAAGTCCTGTAAAAATAAAACATCTTCGGGCAACTTTTAGAGCCCACCGTTACTGACCACTCGTAGAGTGCTCGTTTTTTATGTGTGGTGGGTGCTTAGTTGCAGTGACTCCGTAAGCTGTATTCTTGTCTGACTATCACTGGAACTACACAACTATGTAGTGTAGCTTGACAGCATCACAGCATCAACGAATTAGCTCTCAACAACGAATGTCACTGTCCCTCTAGAGAATTGAAACCTGACTCTTATCGTAGAGTGGTCAGTAACGTCGAATTATTTCCAATTATTGTTCCACTCTTATCCAGAAAATCAATCATGATTACTCCATGGTAATCAAAAAAAAAAAAAACTGAAACAAGAATTTTTCTAACAGATTTTTGAAGACTAAACATCTTAAGTCTTGGAGAACCAGACTACACTCCATCAAATTGTTGCTTTGCCTTTCAAATTTTCTATTGTCCTCGGGTGTTATTTGGACGTGAGTGGAAATTTCCTACTTTGAAATTATTTTCCATTCCCTTAGCTCCTTAGGGAGTGGAAACGTTTATATTTAAGTTTACGTCTGTATTTGAATTAAAAAAAAAGCTTTAAAACAGGTATTGCATTAATTGTGTCAAAGAGCATTAATACCAAGTTTAAAATAAATTCGATTATAAAAATATTATTTTCCATACCAACTTTGTCTTATTCCCCATTCACCTCCTGTGGGGTAAAATTTCAAAAATTTCTATCTTTAACGATTTAATATTCATTTATCAACAATTTTTTTCGACATTACATCCGCTGATTTGAATGAAACTTGTAAAACTGCAATTAAATGTAATGTAATTAATCATGTTTGTGATATTATTTTTTTTACTCTTTAATTAGAATTCGTCCGATCTTGCACAATATAATACTAACTTCTAATTCTCTAATAAAAAAGCAAATAATTAATTTGAAGGTTCCATACAACACTTCAGTAAATAAAATTAAAAAAAAAACACTAGAAGACGCCTGAAATGAATCATAAGTTTAAAATAAACTCACGCTACAGAATTTGCACTTTTAATTATTAATAATTACGCTAGAAGGTTTATCAATTCCCGTTTGGATTTCCTAAAGATAAAATTGAAATACTACAAGCAAGCTCGTTTATAAAGATTTGTTGTTTGCAGCGTTATTGAATCAATGAAGTTATAAATGAACAAAGCTGTAAATGCCATCATTTACGGTCGATATTACACTTATTGCAGATAATGTTTTGTTCCATCATAATTATCATTATTTATTATCTTTAATTATATGTCACGCAGGTAAAATATTATATAATCTCTGTAATAATTTTTTTATACCTGCATATAACGTGTATAGATGTGTCTGGCGGTTTAAACTTATATTTAATGAGCAAGGTCAATACGGATTTAAAGAAAAAACGACAATTACACGTTCCTGTTTTACCCTTCATTCTATTAATGGCAAAACATTGAATTAATCCGTTTTATTAACAATTAACTTGGGACATGCATAATATACTTTCTATTTGTGTTGCCTTCGAAATTATGAATGAAACAATCTTAAAAGAGCTCAAGGTAGTTCGATCAAAAACTTTGAGGATATACAGATATAAATCACCGCATTCACTTCAATCTTTCAATGGCAAAACTTGAACCGAACAGAAATAACTTATTTCGAAATTTAAAAAAAAAACATTTAAAAATATCTCTAATTTGTTTATCACAATTTAACTATTAATATAATCAATACTATTAAGGTTAAAACACCAATACAAACGAACACGATCAATTTCTTCTTAATAGCACGCCGTCTATAAACGTGAGCTTTACTTAATTCCACCTTTCCGAATTCGACATATTCCTGTGTTTGGCCGACGTGGAATTCAACTCTATCGATAAGCTCGCCTTGATTTTCAACTAACAAAGCGACATCCATAAACATATCATGCAATTCCTTAATCGAACTTTCCAATTTGATTATATCAGCGTATCTAGCTTCGATATCAGCGACAGTTTTCTTTAAATCAGGCTGTTGGATGACTATACCTTGCGTGAAAACTGCAGGATTATCCTGCTCTAGCATATCCTCTAATTCATCATCAGTTGTTTGCCTACCTGTAATCTCCAACTGTCGTTTTATCCTAGCTTTGCATCTCTCACGGAAATCAGTTTGGGTTAGATTGTATTCAGTCATCACATCGATGAATTTCCGTGAAAGCATCGAGTTTTGAATCGTTCTCATCCTTAAAGAAGCCGAAGGTATATCGATAAGATTTTTATCGTCTTTTACCTCTTGTTCCATATTCTTTAATTTCACCCTAGCTTTATTCGAAGTTTTTTTAATATTCAACATCAGCTCTTCCAATTCTTGCTTTGTTTTCTCATCGTTTTGCGGCGCCGTAAGGATATCGCTGTGCTTCTTCTTCACTTGCAGAACAGTTTCTTTAATATTATCGATCATATCCTTAATTTCTTCTACTTCGATGAAGAATGGATCGTCCAAGATGATTTGTTCGTAAACGTCGGGAACTTCAATAACAACTTCGTTCGTATTTTCGGTCGTAACATTATTATTGATAGTATTTTGTATTATTTGTAAAGTTGGTAATCTGTCTTTTATCATTTTTGTACCACGTACGTTGTACTTCACACAAACTATTTGACTGTTATACTCTCACTAATTTTGTTATGCGTACTAATAATAACATAAACACGGGGCAATATTATAATTGACTGCAAACTCGATAAGATAAGGAATCGACATTAACAAGAACTAAATCCTTTCGGCGTTGGAATTAATTATAACATAACTGTGTGGTATATGATGTGTGTATGTATGTACACTTGTGATATGTGTAAACAGGAAATTACACCCACAATAAAATTAGAACGTTTTGGTTAATGTTAAACCAACATATACAAATATTTGTATTTGGAAGATACTTTTGGTTAATATATGGACTTAAAGGTCATAGATCAAAGCAAGAGAGAGGAGATTAAATTAGCTTTCTTGGTAATCCATCTATCCATGTTATTTATGTCTGCTAGCATTAAATTTGGCTGGATTAATTGGTCATAATCCTGTAGATTAAAAACCATTGATAGCAATCTTATTAAAACAAAATTGAATGATTTCGTTCTTAAGACCAAATAACTGAGAGTTCATCGTTTTTTTTTCAAGTAAAAAACGGCCTCCATAAATCTGAGTAATAATGTTCTCTCCTTTTTTGGTGCATTTCTTCAGAATAGATTGGAGCACATCAAGTTGCTTAGAAGCATTTAAAATACTAATTTAATAATATCGGTAGCATTGTTTATTGCCTCAGTAGACCACAGCTGTACCTATTAATTTGTAAGCTAATAAATATCTCTTGGCTTGCCTACAAAATTATCAAAATTTAGAATATAAGAAGAAAGGATCACACCACAAAATTTAGATCAATTGCTTTCCCTAATAAAGCACCATTAATGTACCTATTGCAAAATTGAATTGTCAACATTTAGTCAATAAATTAGATTGAATCTGTAGCATGGAAGACCATGTATTCCATGTAATAATAGCAGCAATTTAGTCTGCCATCACTTTAGCATTTCATTGGTCTTTCTGGTTTGATTGCATAATAAACTTCCTTCAGTGTATTTTGTACTGAATCAACTCTCTCTTTCTCTTTTTTTAAACGTCCTATACCTATAATTTAACGGGTCGATGGCCGCAGTGGTTAGGCGGCTGACTATTGTTGTGAGAGGACGATAGGTGCCTGGGTTCAATTCTCTGGAGGGACGGTGACATTTTTTCAGAGAGTTTAATCCCGGATCGACTTGCCATTCGCTGTTGGGAGCAAAGTGATTAACAGCGCGGCATCATAAAAGGCGATATGATGCTGTCACAAAGCCATTTAAACACAACTTACACACACTAAAACTACACCGCAAGAGTTGCAGTGATAGCCAGACAAGTAATACAGCTTACGGAGTCACTGCAACTAAGCACCCACCACACATTAAAAAAAAATTCATGTTAGTACACAGCCAAACGTTTACGTCAAAGAAACAACAAAAAACAAATTTTAATAATAACATAATCATATATTTTCACAGAAATTTATTTATATCATCAAAATTATTTTCTAGATATTCTTGAGCTGTGTAAACTCCTTTATAAGTAAATCAAATATTTTTTAATTACATTTTTTAATGAATCAACTGGTACTTCTTAATATGATTGGGTAAGATGTTGTAATATATAATTGCAAAATAATTTGCAGCATCCCTGCTTCTATCGATCATATGGTAGTTTGGCCTTAGACGTTGATTGTATCTAGTTGAATGCGTGTGATAGTCACTATATTCAAACTAAAATTTTTAATATTAGTTTTAACAAAAATAACACATTTAAGAAGATAAACACTCCATAAAGTCAAGATATTCTTAAAGATCTATACGCATCCTTACAGCTCTGCATTGTGCCTTGAAGACTTTCTGAGAGTGGCTAGAATGACCCCACATCAGTAAAGTAAACAACCTTTAAATAATCAAATTGATAGCTTATTACTTAAGGACCTGATTAAGAAATTTTGGTGGCATCAATCATCGATATGGGATTCCCAGGTTAATTTATGATCGATTACAACACTAAGTAATTTTACAGGCTTAGATACGATTACAAGTTTAGCCTGGATTCAGATAAAAGAAAACATTGGTTAAGCCCTAAAACAAAATTCTAATATGTCCATTAAGAGTGAATGTTACTTCTTTGGTTCCTAAAATTCAATCCCGGAAGAGATCATTACCGTTTAGCTAACATCCCTCTCCTTGATCTATTTTCGTTTGCTAATTAACTTCTTGATCATACAATTCATTTTGAATGTTTACCAACTTTTAGATGTTCCTTCTATTTTCATTCTTGTCTGTCTAGAGTTTTATATTTTAATTTTGTTATCGTTTATTTCTAATCTAAATTGTTTGTAACCTTCAATAATCTTGGCATCTAAAATTGTTGCTTATTTTTTAAAGTATTACCTTCGATCTTTATGTTAGAGTGTTCTGATTGGTTTTACGATTATTTTATTTATATGGGCCTAATGTTCCTGCTGCAGTTCGTACTTTTCAAAATAATATGCATACCTACATAACTCTTCAATTGAACGGAAAATATTTTGAGCAAACTCATGCTTTGATCTTGATCATAAATAGACATCCGATATGCTTAAAACTGACACAAAATTTTGTGAAAATTGTCTACAAATCGGTCTTGCCAGATGATCATTTTATTGGCACAATATTAGTTAGGAATTGATTTGATCTCTTTCCTTTTATTAGATTACAAACTTAATGGACATCTTAGAATTAGGAATATTATCTCAATGACGGTGATGAGTCAGATGTCATCTGTTCCAACCCCTGCGAACTCTCCCTCTCTCTAAAATCGAAAAGAGTTACTTTGTTCCTGTAGTTTCGCATTAAATAAAAGGAATTCCTTACAGAGCAATTTACAAGATTAAGGGTGGGTTTATCAATGTGAGGATAAATAAATTAACTTGTAGATAACATTTTATTTGTAAGATAATCACAATGAAACGTTTATTGAGTTTTAAATAGAAGTTATCTGCAAGATAAAGGAATGTACCTCAGAGTTAATTTATCTACAGCTTTATTTTAAAGATAACGAGTTAACTGACAGATTATATATACTACGTCATCTGTAGAACCATACGGACGATGACAAATTTGGGTTTACTTTAATCTCAAACTTCATCTCTATCGTTTGCGAAAACGAACGAAATTTGCCTTAGCATTATTACCTTAATGTAATGTAAATATTTGGTAACATTTATGGTTGGATGATTGGATATTATGTGATAAAGTAGAGTATGCCTCCCATTTCTTACAATTTTTTTACAGATATACGAAGGATCTCTTTCATTTTCTTGTGCAACTTATTTAAGTATTTATTTTGCAAAAAAATTATTTAATGACATTGGAACTTCTTGTTATGAGGTCCTGATTACGTCAAAATGAAGTAAATATATACAAAGCAAAAATAAAACAAACGCTAAAATTATAATTCAAATTTATAAACACAAAAAAACATACTAAAACTCAACGTTTCGCCACTAATGTAAGTGGCATCTTCAGGAGCTAATTTGTAGCACATAACAGAGACTTGGACCGTCTCTTGCGGTCGATTTAATTCAAAAGAATGACATAATTATTCATAGAATCCAAAATCATATTATCAATTCCAATTTCAAAGCACTCGTGTGGAGATGTAAATCAGAATTTGGATCCAATCACTATTAAGGATATGCTCATTATACTACTTACTTCATTCGTTAATCTATATAATCTAAATTCCAAAATTTTAGCAGACCTTTCAGACAAATTTTTCTAGAACTATTGTTTTTGTTCTGTTTCCCCCTTTTCGCCATTTTAGAATAAAAATATTTAAATGACTATTTAATTGCAAGACCTTGTATAATATAACATAAATCGCCATATAAATAGAATAAAAATTATGACAAACTTGCTTGTTTATTGTAATATTTGTTTAAAAATACTTCTTTCTCTACAGTTTCTTTTTTGTTTAAAACATGTTTCTTGTGGCTACAATTTATTTTTTTTTTCAAAATATTGTCAGACAGCTTTCGATATAAGACTTCATTTTTATCAGAGTATTCTTCTTACTGTTTAAACTATTATTACCAATTTTATTTCTGTATTTTTTTTTAATTTTAATCCACGACAAATTTATTTGTGTCCTATTTTTTATATAATTTAGACAAACATAGAATAAAAGTAATAAAATAAACATTATTAGAAATTTTATATTAAATTTATATAACAATATAATTTAAATTTCAGCCAAACAGTCATGATGAATCACTTCCCAATTATCATCGTTTTGGTAACATTGGTAACATGCCAATCTGCCAGACTTCAAGCTAAACATTTGGCCCAAATAAAAGAGGACAGTTCCCTCGTTATGGTCCACGTCCTATTCCGACATGGTCAAAGAACACCGGACGTTTCTACGATCTACCCTAAGGACCCGTACAGAAACGAAACATACTATCCATACGGATTGGGGTCATTAACAAATGTAAGTAACATATATAAACAATTATTAATAATCTAACTTAATAAGAAAAGCATTCTTATGATGAGGACCAGATTTCTTTGAAGATATCAAAAATATAGTTACTACGTTTCCAGGAAATAAAAAAAAATAACAAAATCCGTTTAGTGATAAGTACTACGACCACAATTAAGTTCATAATTTGGTGGAAACCGCGAAATTAACCGTTGTAAAATTGCCACAAAGATAAGACACGTCTAAACCGTCAATTTAATTATCTACGACTAAAATAGTAGCAACCTCAAATTAACTATATATCAGATGATATAATCAATTGTATTACTTAGAAAATTATAATATTAACCGTATGTAATTATTCCGGGAATGGGAATGGGATGGACGAAATAATACGTATTTGCTGGAAAATCTTATTTCATCGTGTGGTAGGTATATCCAGATATATGTATGCATGTACTTACATTTAAAATTCATTCAAGCTGACGTAAGACGATAAGTACAACATTGGAACTTATACAACATATAATTGTAATAATATGCTGTAATTCGTACGAATGTACGCCTAGTATATAACTTGTAGATAATTGCAGAAACCTTTTTAAGACAAAAAATAAGTATAGGAATGTTAAGAATTAAAATTACAACACTTTAGTTCGATATTTTTGTCTTTAAAAAAAAAAAGGAAATGTATGATGAAAATTGTACAATTATTACAACAGATTTTTTTTAATAAAACTTTTCTCATTTTATTAAATTTACATAAACGATCAAAATGATTTAGAACTCTTTCGAGTAGATTAAAGAGCAAAAGAGCTTTAATCCTATTGTGCTATGGCCGAGATTAACTCTTCATTAAAATGGTAATGTTTAGGACGTTACTGTAAAAGAAGAAATTAAAACGGGTAATCACTCAAGCGCAGTTTTTATATTTCCTGGAAATGAGTTTTAAAAGACGTGAAAAGTTTTTAAAAACAATTTAAGTTTACAATTTTGTTTTCAAGAATGACCTTTACGACTCTGAAACAGATCGAGTTTTGATTAAAATTTAATATACAGTACCTACATAAAACCTGATTTTATAAATTTATCAATCAGAAGCTTTCTCTTACATTTATAAATAATGTCCGTGACCACAAAACAAGAACCACTTAATACAAAAGTCCATCAGACTCGTTTTAAAACCGAAACTGTCGTTATAAAGACTGCATTTGCGTTGCAGGTTTGCTAACTAAAATATAAAAATCACTGTTTTCTAGAAGCTCTTAAAGTTCCTTTTTCAAATATTTTTTCTAAATCTCCGGATAAACAGAAAAGAAACTCGAAAAAAAGCAACGAAATTACGTCCAAAAATTCAAATTTACATAATAAGTTCAAGAAATAAAAACGTACATCGTTGGAATCGCCCTGCGAACAAATGCAATGAAAATAGATCAAGCATTAGAAATTAGAAGCGAAACAGGTGGTTTCGACCTTCTAGGTCTCATCAGCGTTCTTCCGAAGGACGATATCTCTGCTGTTACCTACCTGTGTTGTGTACTACACGGTGGTGCTATTTCCTACCTTACTGCTCACTAGAAGGGGGTTTGAATTAATCTATTGTCGCAGGTATTATACGATTAAAAGGTTGAGAGATGAATTACGATGAAATTAGGTCTTGCATTCCGAGGCTTATTATACAGGCATTTGGTTTTAAAATTTTTAGACTATTAAACGTCTGTTGTCATTTATACATGACATGTATTTTGACGTATTTTTGTTTTTAAATATAGGGACTGATAATGTACAAAAAAGGTAACTTCCTAGTCTAAGTCCAATAACCTGAGATTTTCTAAGTTAAAAACAATACTTGGAAAATCTGAACGGTTGTAAAAAACATATTTCTGCGTCCCTTTCTTTAACTTTCCAACCCCCACGTCCAAACTTTTCCTGACGTTTTTCAATTTCAAGTAGTAATCTACACAAAATTTTCTTTAATTTCAAAGTCTAGTTTTCGAAAAAGATATTTTTGCACTCTAGTACCAGCGATTCAATTTCAATTCTGGAGAAATATTGTACTTATTCAAAAAAACAGCTTACTAAGCCGTTTACAAGTCAACACTAATGATAGTTGTAGCCTTCTCGTATTAACCATAAAGGACTAATGAATAAGTTGATTGTTCATAATGATTGTCCAGCTAACACCCCTTTCATTGATCTCTCTCTCTTTTCTGTACTAATTAATTTGATTTGTCATATTTTAATTTTGTGTTTGCATGCTAACTCAAAGCTAAAAAGAAAATTTCATGCAAGACAGTATTTGGATCAGTTTCTTTCCCTCGTAGGCCATCATTAATGTATTGCAAAACTCGGAGTCTGTAGTATTGAAGACCAGATTCCGAGTGCAGATGCAATGATATCATTTAAGACACCTTAATTTTAGTTAGTTAAGTTCAAGACGCAAACTCACAATTCAAACCTAAGTTATCGTTACCACCAATATTAATCACCTTCATTAAAAGCTTCTCAATACAATTTTTGTTCTAGGAAGGAAAACTCACTCAATATCGAATTGGAGGAGCATTGAGGGAAAGATACAACGATTTTCTCGGATCGTATACCTTAAACAAGGTATACACTTTAACGTCGCCATTCAAAAGAACCAAAATATCCGCTCTACTAGTCTTAGCAGCATTATTCCCACCGGTCGGTATTGAAAGATGGAATCACCGTCTCAATTGGCAACCAATAGATTACGATTACAATCCTCGCAGCGAAGATTTGGTTAGTTAGCACAAATTATTCTTTTAAAAACATTATAATAAAAATTTGTTTTAATCAGATATTCTTGCACGGTATAAACTGTCAACGGTACATTGACCTGTCTAATGAGCAACTAGCCCTGGCAGTCGATGAGGGTAGCTTCGGTAATTACCAGGATATCGCTGAATACTTATCTTACTACAGTGGATGGAATGCTAGCAATCCGGAAGTTGCGTTCAATATTTACGCAGCACTACTAAGCGAGGTATTTATTTATAATTTTTTTAATTAATGATTCATTTATTGATTCAATTTTTTTACATTTATAGGAAGAATGGGGATTTGAATTACCAGAATGGACTAACGTCGTGTATCCCGAACCTCTACACACAATCGCTGTACAATATCTAGCGGAAACTGTTAAAACTGATATATTGAAGAAGTTATCCGGAGGTAAAAATTAATTAAACAATTTTATTTTGTTAACCTACATCATAATTCGAGATAAAATATTACTAAAACGCACACGTGCATTTATTCGATATAAAAACGACAGCGAAGTAGTGAAAGTATGTCACACGAAACAATTTCATATTCGAATAATCGCAAGTATGTGTACATATTTTATTATACCAGAATAAATTTAAATCCACGTAGATACAAAATCCAACAAGCATTGACGTCAATCTTTAAATTCTAGGTTTCATACTACGTAGAATAGTAGAGGAGACTTCATTAAAACTGGAAGATTCGCCTACAATGACTGATCGGCGAATTAATTTATATTCAGGACATGATTTCACAATTATTGCCTTACTCTCAGCGCTCGGAGTTTATAAACCTCATCAGCCGACTTACGGGTCTTATGTCATACTTGAAGTTCACAAAATCGGAAACAGACACGGAATTAAAGTTAGTAAAATTTATTTATTTGATCAAAACGATTAAATGTAACTAATTTCTTGTTTTATTTTTAGGTTTTCTATCAGGATTATTCGACGAAAACGCCGCGCCAGTTGCAATTGCCAAATTGTCCTGACATCTGTCCCTTTGACAAATTCGTTAATCTGTATTCAAAGTACTTTCCTACTGAAGATATGTGTAATAGTAAATTCTAAGATAAGTTATTTATATATGTTGTTTTTATTCGATAATCCTTACCTGCTTAAAAAGCTTGAACATTTTCATGAATACAAAAAATCAATGCAAATTAAAAAAAATTAATAAATAGAAGACCACAATGTAGAACTGAAAAACACTCTTGGATGACGTCAGATCGTTTGCCGAATTAACTAATGCGCTGTAGAAGCACCAGCTGCTGGTGATATTCTATTTATATTTTCCGTAATTGCTTGAAAAAATGGGCCTTTAAACTAAGAAAACATCCCTACTATTACTGATAGACAGTTGTCTAGATCACCACCATGTACTAGCTAAAGAATATAAAACTAAAAAGAGCGTTTTTCCACGTCTATCAATGTCAGTTTTACAACTAATCAAGAAAAAATTCGGAGCTTAAAACAGACATTTAGAAATGTAACCTTGAAATAGCGACTTGGTGAAACCTTGGTTTTATCTACATTTAACTAGTATGTCTTTATACATGGTACTTGTTTGATTTTTCATGATAAGCAAAGAATTCAAAAACTTCAAAACTCTTGTTGGCAGGTTGGTATGCTACCTTAGAAAATCTGATCATATATCTAAAAGACAATTGTTTTTGCTTTCACGCCGTCTGCTCCACTTCATTTTTTTTAATTCATAAATCTAATCTTACTGTCTCACTTTACTGTACTTCCTCAATCAAGTGGTCTTTTGATTATAACTGTGTTAAGTTGTCGAATGTCTTTAAGAGGCTGTTTTGCTTTCCATGCATAAGTTCGGCACAAATCAATTATTAATACGAATGCGCATGCAGTTTCCGTGATGGATAAACAAGAGACATCATGACGGCTTATAAAAACAAAATGAGATCAGGTGAGAGGAGAGGTAGAAAGAAACAAACGTCAAGAAGGAATAGTAAAGAAAGTGAATAAGAAAGTTATTGAGTGTAATCAAAAAAGAAAGTCAAGATTAAAGAAAATCGAGAAATCTGTTGATACGCCCTTTTAGCATGATGCCCTCGATATGTTTAACTAAAAATAAGATAATCGTTCATACAAAAATAACAAAACGTAGGAAGGAAGGACCAGGATTTACACACGCACACACAGGTATGAGAGAGTGCGAAGATAAATTTTTGTAAAAAAGCTTTTGGTGTAAATTTAGAATTTGACGATTTAAAATTATAAGTCAAATACGAAGACTGCAGTACATAGCATCTATAAAGTCCTAAGCGACGATTTAATTAATAAATCAATAAATTTGTCCCTAAATCGGTCATTACTAAAGACCGCAAGAATTGGTTCGGCTCCAGCGGCAGTACATCGGGAGCGTTAACAGCGCGCTCCTATCGTACGAGTATGTATGTAGTTCGTAGGCAGTCATCGTACGGTATTGCTGCATGATCACGCACTGCAAGTACGCGTGGCTATAATTCGGTTGCAACGCATTTAAAATGTCGAAAGTTCATGAAAATGCTTTAACGTATTTGTTTGCTAATAAGGTAAGGCCGTACATTATGTCTGCGTTTTCATTAATTCTATCATTTTTATTTCGGTAAAACCGATATAGTTACGCCCCTGATACCGAATCACACTTGCCCTCTTTAGTCATTACTAAACTTACTATTACAGCAAGCGCAAAATATCCAACAAAAAATTATTCAAGAATTGAATTAATTTTGCCACCATGTAATGTTTCATATTCAAAAAACAATCAGGACATTTTTTTCTCAAAACATTGCAATTTAACATATATCTGGTATGTATTTATTGTCTCTACAGGTTTTTCAATTAAAATATTTGATTAATCTTTTAATATAGTTCGATATACATCTAGAAATAAGGATAGGTACACAAATAATAACGCTTTATTAATATAATTTTAAATCTTGTTAGTCAAAATCAAGTTAGTCTTTATTTGATGTAAATCCATTTTCAATGTGAAATAAAACAAACAAATGTTTAAGATTTACACTATATTTAATAGCAACGACAGCTGTTTCGCTACACTGTAGCTTCGTCAGGTTGACTCATATATAGTGTGGTTAATAGGAATTCTAAATCATTAAATATAGTGTAAATATTAAACATTTGTTTGTTTTATTTCACATACAAAAACAGTACAAAAAATAATTAAAGAAACAGTGCCTCCGGACTTGTACCAACATCTTGCGGCAGAAATTATTTATTCCACATATAAGTAGGTACACCTACAAAAAAATTTTTATTGATAAAACATATTTAAATAAATATAAAATAAATATATAACATAAACAACAAAATAATCAGAATAATGGCTTGTTTATCGGCATAAAATTTAAGAGTGGTGCATGCCATTCATCACATAAAATAATTTTATAAAGGTAATGTTCTTAATTGGAAGTTAACACACTTACCTTTAATTCTAAGGCAGCATCCTTCAAACTGAATACTCTTCTCCCTGAAATAAATTAAAAAAAACCAAATTTTAATACAAGTTATTACTTTTACAAAATAACATTTTATAATTTTAAATTAAATCAGATAGGAGCGAAAGACAATTAGTTCTATATCATTAATATTTCAATTGAACTATGTTATCATCATATTAAAGTCGGTACAATAAATACCAAGCTTAAAATTGCCTTACCTATATTGATTGGATTCTATGTTTAATGCAGAATCCGGTCGAAGCTGGACCTGAAATATAAATTACAACTATTAATTTCTGCAATAAATAAATTAGAATATTTACATTTTCTGATATAAATTTTCAGATAGGAGCGAAAGACATCTAATAGTGATATCAAAGTAATTTCAATTGAACTATGTTATCATCATTTTAAATTTGAAAGATGCGAGTTGGTACAAACCTCATTTTTCGCTTACCTTCTTTATAAGGTACTAAATCATAGTTTGATGACCGATATTTCTCAGGAATAACCAGTTGCAGTTCTGTAAAACACAAGAAAATACACTTTTATAAATAAGTTTATTATATATATACAATTTTATAATTTTTTTTATATTCAGATAGGAGCGAAAGACATATATTTATATCAATGTTAATTCAATTGAACTATGTAATCATCATTTTAAACACAATTTTAAATCACAATAATTAATTTTTTAAATTTGAATCAACTTACCATGTACTTAAATGAAGGCCAAGCGATAATTTCTCCTGTAAAAACAAATAAAACCAAATTAAAGCAAAATTTAACAATAAATTAATAAAATAAGACATTTTTTTATAATAAAATAAAAATCAGATAGAGCTAATAAATAATCATAAGAATCTCATACAAAAATAAATATTCATCATGATTTTTTTTAAAGTAATACAATCAAACAAAATATTCCTAACTTACAGTCTGGTTTCTTGAATTTTCCTTGCACAAATATTCTAGGGACATCAATATTTTCTTTCTTATTGATTGTTCTACGATGAATATAAATATTTGAGATTATCTCAAATCCCGCTTCTTTAACAATATTCTCCAGGGTATTTGTTGAAAAATAATAACTTCTGTAATAAAAAGAAGATATGACAACAATGCAAAGTTTCCATGGCAACCATATTGTTTTCCTAATATATGAACAGCCTATACATAAATAAAGATTTTAAAGTAAAAAAAAAAAAACACTCACCTAGTACCATCCTGTCGCATATAAAAATTTTCAGAAATTTTATGACCAGCCTTGAATCTCAATTGGGCCATATCGTATAAACCATAATCTCTAAACAGCAAAACACCACCAGGTCTTAACAATTTAAAAACATTTTTTAAAGTCGTAACAAATTTATCAGGATGAATCGCTGATATTACGAACACCATCGTAACTATATCTACAGAATTTAAATCTACCTTCATAAATATATCATCCGTAGTTATATCGGTCACAAATACTTTCATACGATCTTCATTGTATAATTTATGATTCTTGACTATTTCGACAGCTCTCGGTGATAAATCGCATGCAATTACAAACAAATTTGCATTCTCTTCTATTAAAGGAAAAATCAGGTTACCCACGCCACAGCCAATTTCTAAAAGCGTCTTGATCCGATTTGTATTTTCACAATTATTTTCGTCTAATAACTCGTTAAATTCTCTAGTTGTCCAATGCCTATCTCTGAAGAATTTATCTTCGTTTCTCTTGTAAAATAAATCCCAATGCTTACGAGCATTTTTTTCTAAAGATTCGGCTTGAAATTGTGTGACTAAACGCGTATTTTGAGATTGTAATGCATTCCTCTCTTCCGGAGTTAAATTCTTCTCATTAACAGTTAATAAATCCATGAAACTATTATATTATAATTGTATTAAAAGAAATATAGTACAAACCACATAAAAACCGTTACACTACTACTACGCCGGAAGAACAAAAAGGACATGTGCAAAGGATGATACCATTTTTATACAAATCGGAAAACATGTGCCGCCATCTATAACAGAATGGCTGAACATAATTCATAATTATTATGTTAATAAAAGAATATACATACAATTAAAAATCTAATAACATAATTGGATTTCTTAAATAATAAAACCATGATTAATAATTGCACAAGTACTGTAGGAAATAAAACCAATTAAAACTTGAATTTAGAATCATCTAAAATAGGCCATAACATGAATAAATTATTATAGATGGCGCAATCGGTGGTCACAAACACCATGATCGTATTTATAATAGCATAATATAATTTAATATAATATGATAATTGTAGTTACATAATAAACATTAACTCACACACTTGGAAAAAATAGATGTAAAAAGTTAATGGTAATTTTACTCATCGCGCGAAGTATGTGCTGCCATCTATAAAACAATAGTCGAACATAATTTATATAATTTTTTAATCATACAAGATTATATAATTAAAAATATAATGGAATAATGTCATTTATTAAACAATGGAAGCTATAATTAATAATTCTGTCATTTCTACACGAGATACAGACACATAAAATTTGAATTTGGTGTCATCAAAATAACACATAATACGTGTAAAATATGACAGATGGCGCGATGAACGTGGTCGCGTTGGGTCGTGTTTATTTAAAATTTTTAGGTTATGTAGGTTATATCGTAGTTTTAAATTTAAATAATTTTGTAAGTTACAATCGGTAAAAAATGTCTTTTAAAGAGCAACTAGTTAAATTACTAAAAACAGAAGTGAAAGTACCAGTACGTAACACTTCAAACGAAATTGGAGTGAAAAGATCATCTACAAAAGCAGAATATAAAAATAAGAAGAAACGAAAGAGAACTCATTCCAAAAGGAAAAGCTGTAATGGTAGCTCACTAAACAGCAGCTCTAGTAGTACATTTTTCTAATTCCGCACAGTAAAAATGTGAGTGCGGTTTATTCAGACAGCGATATGGAAATCAACGTAAGCACTTCGAATGAAAAAGATTGGATTCGAAAGTTAGAAACTGATATTACACCATCGAAAAGCGAATATATGCAAATTTTACCAAAATCTACAGATGTCGATACTATATATCATGTACCTGATAACGATGCTGAAATTGATATATTTGCTGCCGTTGAAGATACCCCTCACGAAGAAGATGATAATTTGATATTAGGAAATGGAAATTTTCTCCAAACGATTGAAGATGAGCCTTACGTTGATTGTTACGATATAAGTAATGGGAAAATAATGCATATTAGAGATAAAAATCGTGTGTATTTGCATGGAAGTTTTAAGCTGTCAGTAATATACGGAAATGTGCATATATTAGGTTATAATTTAACGAGGAATAGTAGTGAAGTGAATGTGCATTCTTTACGAGGATTTTCCTATTTATTTTTGCAAAATATCCACGACGGGAATTGTTCTTGTTCAAAACATCTTATAAAGATTGAATTGTATAAACATGGTGCTAATAAAATCGACGTTACCGATATATTTTCAAAATTAAATTCCGATGATAGTATTTTGATTTTGTGAGTACGTAGATAATTTCATGTTGCCGTATATAGAGAAACATATTGCATAAAAAATGTTACCGTTGAATCGAAAACACTTTCCGATGCTAAATGGGAATGATGTAGATGATGTGAATGTATTACAGCATAGCTTCCAGTGGAATCTTGTAAATTTGATTAATAAAAATACAAAGTTAATGATTTACGGTGGTAAAGGTGTTGGTAAAAGTACGTTGCTTAAATACATGATTAACACGTTGTTAGAAAAATACGATAGCGTTTTTGGTTTATCGATTTAGATCCTGGACAATCTGAGTTTACCATATCAGGATGTATATCCGCAGTTGTGGTTAAAACACCGATTTTCGGACCAAATTTCACTCATTTACAAAAAGCCGGAAAGATGCATTTTCATTGATAATATCGATGTTAGTTTAGAACCTGATCAATACATTAAATGCGTTACAGAATTATTAAAGCAATGTGATGATTTTAAAGGGATACCGACTTTAGTAAATTATATCGGTTACACTCAAAGCTACGCAATTAATATTGCAAGTACGGTGATAACGTATGTTTTACCTACGATTGTAGTTCAAATAAATAGTTCTCAAAGTACGAAAAATTTTGAAACCGATTTAACAGCGGATGCAGTAGTCAAGTATTCAAATATGTTCGGCAGGAAAGAGATTATACAGTTAGGTTCAATTAATCTTGGTTGATTCGATGACTGATAAACTTACATCTTGGAAAGCGCAAGGACGTATGATAAGGGAAATGTGTATTTTGTCGTATTTTAGTCAAATAGTCAATGAAACCTTATCGTTAACAAGTAGAAATGTACCGGTTATACAAGTATGGATTTTGTTACTTTTATTAACATATTTCACACAATACTTATTATTTCAGGATATCCCTGAAAGATATAATTCTAGTTTGTGCTAACTAGAAAGAAATTAAAAATAAATTAGCTGTATTTAACGCAAGTTTAGTAGCGTTGTGTACCGTAACAGATACAAATGATATATATAATTGCCATGGATGGGGTAAGGCTTATTTTTTTTGAAAAATATGAATATTTTATTGTTAATAAAATCTTAATTTTAAGGTATAGTTAGAGGTATCAGCGATGAAATCCTTGTATTAATAACCCTGTCGAGGAAGATGTCCTGGAGATGGTCACTCATCTACTAGTCGGTTCTGTGACTCTACCTGCATCTATTCTTATGTATGAAGATGAAAACGTTGGGCTTATTCCCTATGTGTCGTTAGTTGCAGACTAAATTTAATTTTTTATACCTAAACGATCGTATCTACCTAAGAAGAACTGTTGAATTTTATTTATAAACATAATTTTTATGTTGTAAATTTGTCTTTATTTACTAGATTGGATTTTATACGTTTACAAATACAGAATGTCTCGACAAATTCAATACTTCTCATTATTGCTATTACACTAGGCAACAATTAGGCATTGGCAAATCATTGAGATTATTATTTACAAAAATTTCTCAAAATCCTGACATGATGGAGCAAATTTAAAATTAGCTGCAGAATCAGCATGAAAAACGACGTAAACTACACTTAATGCGGTATAAAAAAAAATGTGTTGGACTGCGTTATTAAAAGTAGCAGACTAGGATAGAACCCTGTGGAACGTCTTACTTTATTTTTTTCAATTTAGATTCCAGCTAATTAAATTTAAAATACAGATATCACTTATTTGTGTACTATACTAATGCATGTAAAACAATATATAAAACATTAATTTTAATTATAAAACTTCACAATTATAGGAGATTCAGTACTTGCATTATATTCTATATCCATGACACAATCTATCTCGATGAATTTACTTTTTAATCGATCCAAAGCCTGCAAAAAAGAAAGCATACAGAATAAATTAAATCTAAAACGATACATTACATTCATTATCATTTGCACACCATTTTTAGCTTGATACCTTAAATTCAAGGCTTCTTTAGGTGAATCCGATCATCTCGTTTAAAACACAACTATCAATAAACACAGCTAAACTACTATTACCATCTACAATACATATTTGCACAACCCATTTATCATCGTTCACCGATAATTTCAAGTACTACAGATTGAAATTTAGCACGAACTTTATATTTTCGAACATATTATTTGCTATATTTTAGTAACCAATTTCAAGTGGAATGTGTTGATCGGCTTGATTTTTATCTAAATAGTTATCATTCAATTGAATTGAATAAATAAATTTCAGTTTCTAAACTGCTATTAAGTTGATCATCATTATCATTTTCAGATTTTTTTACATTTTCAGTTAATACTTCTCGTTCAATTTCCAATAATTCATCAATTTCGTCATTCATTGTAACTTTATAAGCTCTCCTATATTCATTCATCTCCTCTTCTAAAGCAGTGTTGCCTACCTCTTTCTTCACGTTTGTCATTTTAGTTTCGTTAGTATTATCTTGAAGAGATCACGTTCTGTTTCTAATAACATCTCAACTTCAGCTGTCATTACTTCATCCTCATCTGCAACATTGATTGGTCGATTAGAATTTGATTTATCATAGTTTGTCCGGATTTTGATTCGTCACATTATTCAATATTAACATCATTTTCGATACTAACATCTGTAATGCTTTCATTGACAGTTCCCGGATGTGGATTCTCAAGGTAAATCTAAAGATCGTGCTAATATATTCTCGGCTGCATCGAAATGAGTATCTCCTCAACCTCACACTTTCTAATATTTGTACGCTTTGAGGTTCTAATAAATCTGCCCTCTCCTAACGGTGATGGGAGCATTTATCTTAATCTTAGCACCAGAGCGTTAATTAATATCCAATTTAGGTACAGTTTTATACTCGATAGCACAAATTTTGACCCATCTGTTAACGTTAATTGCAACATTCGCTTCCCCGAAGGAGCATTTTTCTTTTTCCTCATCGAAACCTCTCGTTAACGCATTTAAATTCTTAATCTTCTGCAATTGACTATATTTGGGTTTCGATATATCAACGCAAGACATCATTTGTAACGATAAGCTCTTGTTTAAGATCAATTTCTTTGCGTTTTCATATTCGGAGGATTTGTGGAACCTCTATATCTCAAAATCTAACTGCAACCATTGCTCGTATACATTTGTGTGGAGTTGCTTTTTCGTGTATTGTAAATTCGTTTAGTTCTTGATGGAACCATTGAATGCATTCTTGTAGCCAAAAATCTGATAATTTTATATTGTTGCAACGCTAAATTGTTTCGTTTCCAAGATCTCTTGTTGCATCTCTAAGTAATTGAATTTTCTGAATTTTGTTTATATATTTATATTTTGAGGTTATCTGATTGTTTCTCTAAGTGTTGCCAACCATAGAAATCGTTTTGTGGCGGTGGAAATTTACACAGTGTTACCTTCACAACTCAAGCCAGCAGAAATTACACCATTTTAAATGATTTATATACACTACATAGATGTATCAGTTTAATATTAATATATTTATGTAAAATCCCTATACGTTAATCTATACTTCTAAGCAAGTTTAAAAGTTTTTTAAAACGTGTAGAAAACAATTATATACTAGTGTAAACCTAATTATATCTTACTGGTATTGGCACTACCAATTCACCACGTGGTTGTATATATAGAGCGTGTAACAAAAGTATGGGTGTAAATGTAATGGATTGCACGTTCAGCGGAAATTAATGGTTGTAATTTTTTTAGTTCAAGTATTGATAAATAGGAGGAGAAGGAAAATACAGCTGTTTCGAAAAAACAAAAATAAACGAAAATATGAATGCAAATTTTAAAGGCAACTATAAATGTGAAAATTTGCACAATTCTACAAAAACATTCCAGGCGTTTATGTTTTATAAAACCTATTGTATCTATTAAATGATAATATAAATATTGATACAAGTTTTAAATAATCATTAAACACACAACAAACATTTTGTAATTTTCATCATAAAATACTTGTTATGATCTATTGTGTAGTCAGTATAAATTAAATATCAGTTCATAAAGTTTATTGTTACAAATTACACAAAACAATAACACTTAAATGAAATATTTTTGAAGTGTCGTAAAACTTAAATTCAATAGATACAACAAAAAATTATATATTAATACACTTAAGAATCTTAAAAAATAAGAAGAAGAAAAGTGATTTTTAACTGGAAGGATGTCTTGAAAAAATGTTGCTTTTAGCAATAATGAGCTTTCTAATGCTCTTTACAAACGTCAGAAGTCGAGGATCGATTTTGAAAATATTCTGAAATTTAGGACAGATCAATATTGTTAAACTCGATAGATAAATTAGACAAAAAATTTGCAACCTCAGAGCCGAAATCCGTAAAAACAGTTCAAAAACAATGTCCAATAATTCATATGATAGAAGGAGGTATTAACCCGATACGGAAATTTATTAGAACAGATAAATAATCTATAAATAGTAATAGGAAAACCAGACGAAAGCGATAAAACGTTAATAATGGACGAGGCGAACCATTTATGTATACAACAAAAAAGCTAGAACTATTTAATCTCAAATTAGACCCATACAGTTTTATACAAATGGAGAAAAAGTTTATATTACATTTCACAAAGTAAAAATTCATTGATAAAAAGCTGTGTATGACTTGTGGATCCATAATCAAAAACAACATTTTTAAAACATTGGCTGGAATTCACATGTTTCTCTAATGATTCCCTCAAGATGATCAACATCTTGAAATGGCTTGTAAAGGTATACTCTTTCTTTTAAGTAGCATCACAAAAAAAATCTACAGGGGTAAGGTCTGGAGACCTTGGAGGCCAAAGAAAGTCCATGTACCTACCTCCCGATCACTTTACCATTAAAAGTGTCGAGGAGAAAATTTCAAATATTTATGTTACAGTGACATGGTGCTCCATCCTGTTGGTACCATATTTTTCCTCGTTCACTTAGTGGTAGTTCATCAAGAAATTCAGACAACTGATTATTTAAAAATTGTAGATATCTTTCTCCATTCATGTTATTTCGAAAAAGAAGGGCCCAACAATTCTGTCTTTAATTTTTTTGACATTTTTGTGTCAAAGAAAACTGCATGATATAACTGGAAGTTCTAGGAAAACATTAAACATTTAAACATGTGGAGGTGGAATAAAAATAACTCAAATAAAGACTAATTACGAATTGTTTTTCTTTATTATTCCATCTAAAAACTATACAAGTTACATCCAATCCTTTGACATTAAATGTGTATACATTATTAATATATAAATCACATAGCAAAATTGTATATTATATTAAAAAAGAACCTGTATTGATAGTAATTAATTTGTTTATTGTTTACGATATTAATGCTATATTTATTATTGATGAGGGGATGGGGAAAATTACTACTTTATGAGTGTATATTAACACAAATAAGAAACGTAATTTATAATATACCATCAAGTTTTCTCAATAATTTATAAAATTGAAAGAAAATTGGTCCACACTCTAATATAACTTTTTCACTATCAAATTTTATGAATCACAGTTTTTTTAATTACATACACAAGAAAAAAATACATAGAAAAGTAACTTAATTAATTAATTAATTATAATCATAGTATTATATTTTTATACGTAAATAGGCATTCATATAAAATACATTAAATAATTATTATTCATAATACATAATACCTATCATACAACGGTGATGATCATAGTAGCATTTGCTGCAGCAATTAGGAAAGAAATCATGACAATGCTGTTTTAAAATTAATTAAAGAAGTTAAGAAGAACATAAATGCTTGCTTTGCTCGTATATGTATATATATAAGACACAGTAAACATTCATTACAAATATAATACTTATTTAAAACAATATATCTGAATTAGTACCCGCACTAAATTGAATAGGTGCTTCTTCTAGTACTACAGAGTCTTCGGGTGTATCTTCAGTCTGTTTGGTAGCTTCGGTTGTGTTTGTAACCGGTTGCGTTGACGGTTTCAACCCCAATTGGAATTCTTCGACTTGGAATGCTGATTTTGGAGTGTAATTTGCCAAGATTGAGCCTAGAATAAGATTCGAAAGAACAAACTTAAATGTTGGCAAGCTTAATTTCGAACAAATCTTATCTTTTAATCCCAAATATACAGGGTCATTATACCACTTCCGGTTTACCGGAAGTTGACGTCAACTTTCTTAAATAGTATGGTATATTTTTAGTAATCTTTGAATGTCAAAATAATTGATATTGTATTTGTACTATAAATACACATACTTGATATCTGTCAAGCAAAATGGCAAATGAAATACATTACGGAAAAGAAACGATATTTTAGATTTATTTTCCATGCATAAAGACTGTAGTAGAATTGTGAGTAGGACATGTCGAGTATATCACGACAGATATCCACATTTATGCAAAATGACCTAAAAAATATCAATACAATAAGTCAAAAAAAGTTAAACAAAAAAGTCTTGAAAAGGAATAAGTTAAGTGTGTTTCATATGCCATTGTGATCTGATAATATCGTTTGAGTTTTTGTAATGACTTTGTAAAAATTTGGATATGCTCCTAGAAATTTCTTCCTCTACATCTGTAGTGGCATATTATTCACTCGAAATACGTATAGGTCTTGGTGCTGGCAAGGCTTCTGAATGAGATACTGGACAAGTAACAGAAGACACACTAACGTAACTAATCTTGCTCTTATTTTTGTTGGCAACACCTCTGTCTCAAATCTTTTGTCGTTTCTCTTCATAATATTCTTTGTAGTGTGGATCAGAATCTCCAAATTCTCCATTTTTTTCCACAGTTTGGATATTAAGGTTACGTGCGTCTCTCTATTGTGTTGTGCTCTTTTTTCCAAAGCTATTTTAAGGGTAAAGGAGTTATCTATAGTTGATCATCGAGCTCGAAAACCTGCCTGTTCTTTAGGTTGTTTATATTTGATCTCGTTCATTTTTTGGGCTCTTTTTAATAAATAGGAGAGATATAGGATGGTCCCCCTTCTAATCCCCATTACTAATAATTTTGGTGGGCCATATCTGATTAACTCTGCTTGTATTCCACCTGGACTTTGGGGCTTCTTTAGTTTTGTTGTTTTCAGTGCCTCTTTCACTTCTTCTATTGTTAGATGGAAGCGTTACTCTGAGCACGAAGGGAGGTGGGTCGTTGTTCCTTTAAAGAGTTTAATTTTATTTCTATTCTGTTCTTTCTTAAAATGTTTCATCCATTGTTCCTAGGCATCATTCTTCTTTTTTATGACCTCTTGCTTAACATGTCTGTTTAGTCTTTTCAACTCTGCTCTAATTCGTCTCCGCCAAGTCCCGGATTTATATTATATCTTATTTTAATCTTTTCAAAATCAAAGCTGTTTTAGCGATGATGTTATGTTTAACAGTGATTTAATGATTATAAAGTCGTTTCTTTAAATATTGTTTAGTTTGAAGCGGAAATATATCTTTGGGTATTAAAAGATAAGTATTTACAGGTCATAGATATAGATATACAAACCTTACCTGATAGGGAAGGAACTGCATGTCCTAACGAACTAGAATTTGTTGCCGTGCTATTGGAATGACTGTTATCATCGAGTAAGGATGTTTCGGATGGGTACTCGAATATCTCCGGATGGGCCTCAATAAAACGAATAGTCATCTAACGAATATAAAATAAAAATTTTTAATTATTACAGATTAAAACTAAATTCTTTGTTATTTCTACACATCAACTATTTTATCAACTTCCTGGAAGTATTTTGTCATTATAATACGATTTAAATAATTCCATTTAAAACTAATACCTTCCTGTACATAGCAAGTTAATGTGGTTGTCAGCTGTGTGAAACGTTTTACCATACATCAGATTGGGGGACTGAGAGGTACAATGACACTAAACTTCCGTTGTAATTGTGCTAATATAATTACGTTTGTTATGAATACATATGTTTAACATGTTAGGAATGCAAACAGCTCTTCTAATATAGATACTCTACGAAATATTAATAATACGAATCTAAAATATAAATTTATGTAATAATAATATTTTCTAGAGGTCAATTTCTGTGTTGTAGTAGTATTTTCACTACGAGAACGGATTATTTTCACTATAATGATATTTATACTTCCTCAAACTAGACTTATAAACAATTTACGCGGGTTTTACATTTTGCGCACTTTCATAAAATCGACGTTACCGATATATTTTCAAAATTAAATTCCTGGCGATAGTATTTTGATTTGTGAGTACGTAGATAATTTCATGTTGCCGTATATAGAGAAACATATTGCGCAAAAATGTTACCGTTGAATCAAAACACTTTCCGATGCTAAATCGAATGATATAGATGATGTGAATGTATTACAGCATAGCTTCCAGTGGAATCTTGTAAATTTGATTTCATTGCAATATTAAAGTTAATGATTTGGCGGTGGTAAAGTGTTATAAAAGTACGCGTTTAAATACAGATTAACACGCTGTTAGAAAAATACGATAGCGTTTGTTATCGATTTAGGATCCTGGACAATCTGAGTTTACCATATCAGGATGTATATCCGTGCAGTTGGTTAAAACACCGATTTTCGGACCAAATTTTCACCATTTACAAAAGTCGGAAAGATGCATTTTCATTGATAATATCGATGTTAGTTTAGAACCTGGATCAATACATTAAATGCGTTACAGAATTATTAAAGCAATGTGATGATTTTAAAGGATACCGACTTTAGTAAATTATATTTGTTACACTTAAAAGCTACGCAATTAATATTGCAAGTACGGTGATAACGTATGTTTTACCTACGATTGTAGTTCAAATAAATAGTTCTCAAAGTACGAAAAATTTTGAACCGATTTTAATACGGATGCAGTAGTCAAGTATTCAAATATGTTCGGCAGGAAAGAGATTATACAGTTAGGTTGGCTTAATTAATCTTGGTTGATTCAAGGACTGGATAAACTTACATCTTGGAAAGCGTAAGACGCACATAAGGGAAATGTGTGTTTTGTCGTATTTTAGTCAAATAGTCAATGAAACCTTATCGTTAACAAGTAGAAATGTACCTGCTATACAAGTATGGATTTTGTTACTTTTATTAACATATTTCACACAATACTTATTATTTTAGATATCCCTGAAAGATATAATTCTAGTTTGTGCTAACTCGAAAGAAATTAAAAATAAATTAGCTGTATTTAACGCAGTTAGTAGCATTGTAAAATCGTATAACAGATACAAATGAGAGATATAATTGCCATGGGATGGGGTAAGGCTTATTTTTTTGAAAAATATGACTATTTTATTGTTAATAAAATCTTAATTTTAAGGTATAGTTAGAGGTATCAGCGATGAAATCCTTGTATTATCAACCCCTGTCGAGGAAGATGTCCTGGAGATGGTCACTCATCTACTAGTCGGTTCTGTGACTCTCACTGCATCTATTCTTATGTATGAAGATGAAAACGCGGCTTATTCTTGCGTGTTTAGGTTGCAAGACTAAATTTAATTTTATACCTAAACGATCGTATCGCCTAAGAAGAACTGTTGAATTTTATTTATAAACATAATTTTATGTTGTAAATTTGTCTTTATTTACTAGATTGGATTTTATACGCTTACAAATACAGAATGTCTCGACAAATTCAATACTTCTCATTATTGCTATTACACTAGGCAACAATTGGGCATTGCAACCATTGAGATTATTATTTACAAAAATTCCTCAAAATCCTGACATGATGAGCAATTTAAAATTAGCTTCAGAATCAGCATGAAAAACGACGTAAACTACACTTAATATGGTGATAAAAAATGTGTTGGACTGCGTTATTAAAAGTAGCAGACTAGGATAGAACCCGAACGTCTTACTTTTTTTTTCAATTGAGATTCCAGCTAATTAAATTTAAAATACAGATATCACTTATTTGTGTACTATACTAATACATGTAAAACAATATATAAAACATTAATTTTAATTATAAACTTCACAATTATAGGAGATTCGGTACTTGCATTACATTATATCTATGACACAATCTATCTCGATGAATTCTGTATTTCTTTAATCGATCCAAAGCCTTGCAGTAAAAAGAAAGCATACAGAATAAATTAAAATCTCTAAAACGATACATTACATTCATTATCATTTGCACACCATTTTTAGCTTGATACCTTAAATTCAAGGCTTCTTTAGGGTGAATCCATCATTCATGAAACACAACTATCGATAAACACAGCTAAACTACTATTACTGTCTACAACATATTTGCACAACCCATTTATCATCGCTCACCGATAATTTCCGTATTGCCAGATTGAAATTTAGCACTTAACTTTATATCTTAACATATTATTTGCTATGTTCAACTGAGTTTCAAGTGGAATGTGTTGATCGGCTTCGATTTTATCTAAATAGTTATCCATTTCAATTGAATTGAATAAATCGATTTCAGTTTCTAAACTGCTATTAAGTTGATCATCATTATCATTTTCAGATTTTTTACATTTTCAGTTAATACTGCTCAATTTTACCAATTCATCAATTTCTGTCATTCTATCTGTAACTCGCTTCCATATATTCATTCATTTCCTCTTCTAAAACTGTTGCACCCTATCTTTCTTCACGTTTGTCATTTTAGTTTCCCCGTTACTGTATTATCTTCGAAGAGATCACGTTCTGTTTCTAATAACATCTCAACTTCAGCTGCAATACGTACTTCATCCTCATCTGCAACATTGATTGGTCGATTAGAATTTCGATTTATCGTAGTTTGTCCCGGATTTTGATTCGTCACATTATTCGAATATTAACATCATTTTCCGTACTAACATCTGTAATGCTTTCATTGACAGTTCCCGGGATGTGGATTCTCAGGTAAATCTAAAAGATCGGCTAATATATTCTCGGCTGCATGCGAAATGAGTACTCCCTTCAACTCACCGCCTAATATTTGTACGCTTGAGGTTCTACAATCTGGTCTCTCTCCTAACGGTGATGGGAGCATTTATCTTAATCTTAGCACCAGGCGTTAAATTAATATCCAATTTAGGTACAGTTTTATACTGATAGCATAAAATTTCTGGTGAACCCCATCTGTTAACGTTAATTGCAACATCTGCTTCCCCCGAAGGAGCATTTTCTTTTCCTCATCGAAACCTCTCGTTAACGATTTAAATTCTTAATCTTCTGCAATTGACTGTATTTAGGTTTCATATATCAATGCTAAGACATCATTTGTAACGATAAGCTCTTGTTTAAGATCAATTTCTTTGCGTTTTTCTATATTCGGAGGGATTTGTGGAACCTCTATATCTCGAAATCTAACTGCAACCATTGCTCGTGATACATTTGTGTGGAGTTGCTTTTTCGTGTATGGGGTACCGTTTAGTTCTTGATGAACCATTGAATGCATTCTTGTAGCCAAAAATCTGATAATTTTATATTGTTGCTTTCGAAAAATTGTTTCGTTTCCAAGATCTCTTGTTGCATCTTTAAGTAATTGAATATTTATATTTTGTTTATATATTTATATTTTGAGGTTATCTGATTGTTTCTCTAAGTGTTGCCAATCATAGAAATCGTTTTGTGGCGGTGGGAGATTTACAGTGTTACCTTCACAACTCAAGCCAGCAGAACAGCACCATTTTAAAGTTGATTATATACACTACATAGATGTATCAGTTTAATATGAATATATTTATAAAATCCTATACGTTAATCTATACCTCTGGGCAAGATTAAAAGTTTTTTAAAACGTGTGAAAACAATTATATGTATCAGAGTAAACCTAATTATATCTTACTGGTATTGGCACTACCGAATTCACCACGTGGTTGTATATATACAGCGTGTAACAAAAGTATGGGTGTAAATGTAATGGGTGCGTTCAGCGGAAATTAATGGTTGTAATTTTTTAGTTCAGTATTGATACAAATAGGAGGAGAAGGAAAATACAGCTGTTTCGAAAAAACAAAATAAACGAAAATATGAATGCAAATGCACAAACAAGTCTGAGTAATCTGAGTATACATCTAAATATATAGAAATTAAAGATAAAACAAACAACAAACAATTTTAAAGGCAACTATAAATGTCAAAATTTGCACAATTCTACAAAAACATTATTGTACCTATTATAAAATGATAATATAAATATTGATACAAGTTTTAAATAATCGCATTAAACACACAACAAAACAGTTTGTAATTTTCATCATAAAATACTTGTTATGATCTATTGTGTAGTCAGTATAAATTAAATATCAGTTCATAAAGTTTATTGTTACAAGTTACACAAAAACAATAAACACTTAAATGAAATATTTTTGAAGTGTCGTAAATCCTAAATTCAATAGATACAACAAAAATTATATATTAATACACTTAAGGAATCTTAAAAAAATAAGAGAGAAAGTACGATTTTAAACTGGAAGGAGTGTATGTTTGAAAGAAAAATGTTGCTTTTTAGCAATAATGAGCTTAATGCTTCATAAACGTCAATCGAGATCGGTTTTTGAAAATATTCTAGCAAATTTAGGATAGATCAATGACATTGTTCAACCTCTGATAAGAATCAAATTAGAACAAAAAATTTGCAACATAATTAGAAATCAACAAAAACAGTTCAAAAACAATGTCTAAATAAATTATATAGATAGAAGGAGGTATTAACCCGGATACGGAAATTTATTAGAACAGATAAATAATCTATAAAATAGTAATAGAAAACCAGACGAAAGCGATAAAACGTTAATAATGGACGAGGCGAACCATTTATGTATACAACAAAAAAGCTAGAACTATTTAATCTCAAATTAGACCCATACAGTTTTATACAAATGGAGAAAAAGTTTATATTACATTTCACAAAGTAAAAATTCATTGATAAAAAGCTGTGTATGACTTGTGGATCCATAATCAAAAACAACATTTTTAAAACATTGGCTGGAATTCCATGTTTCTCTAATGATTCCTCAAGATGATCAACATCTTGAAATGGCTTGTAAAGGTATACTCTTCTTTTAAGTAGCATCACAAAAAATCTACAGGGGTAAGGTCTGGAGACCTTTGGAGGCCAAAGAAAGTCCATGTACCTACCTCCCGATCACTTTACCATTAAAAGTGTCGAGGAGAAAATTTCAAATATTTATGGTACAGTGACATGGTGCTCCATCCTGTTGGTACCATATTTTTCCTCGTTCACTTTTAGTGGTAGTTCATCAAGAAATTCAGACAACTGATTATTTAAAAATTGTAGATATCTTTCTCCATTCATGTTATTTCGAAAAAGAAGGGGCCCAGCAATTCTGTCTTTAATTTTTTTTGGGACATTTTTGTGTCAAAGAAAACTGCATGATATAACTGGAAGTTCTAGGAAAACATTAAACATTTAAACATGGAGGTGAATAAAAAATAACTCAAATAAAGACTAATTACGAATTGTTTTTCTTTATTATTCCATCTAAAAACTATACAAGTTACATCCAACTTTGACATTAAATGTGTATACATTATTAATATATAAATCACATAGCAAAATTGTATATTATATTAAAAAAAGAACCTGTATTGATAGTAATTAATTGTTTATTGTTTACGATATTAATGTTATATTTATTATTGATGAGGGGATGGGGAAAATTAATACTTTTATGAGTGTATATTAACACAAATAAGAAACGTAATTTATAATATACCATCAAGTTTTCTCAATAATTTATAAAATTGAAAGAAAAATTGGTCCACACTCTAATATAACTTTTCACTATCAAATTTTATGAATCACAGTTTTTTTAATTACATACACAAGAAAAAAATACATAGAAAAGTAACTTAATTAATTAATTAATTATAATCATAGTATTATATTTTTATACGTAAATAGGCATTCATATAAAATACATTAAATAATTATTATTCATAATACATAATACCTATCATACAACGGTGATGATCATAGTAGCATTTGCTGCAGCAATTTAGGAAAGAAATCATGACAATGCTGTTTTAAATTAATTAAAGAAGTTAAGAAGAACATAAATGCTTGCTTTGCTCGTATATGTATATATATAAGACACAGTAAACATTCATTACAAATATAATACTTATTTAAAACAATATATCTGAATTAGTACCCGCACTAAATTGAATAGGTGCTTCTTCTAGTACTACAGAGTCTTCGGGTGTATCTTCAGTCTGTTTGGTAGTTTCGGTTGTGTTTGTAACTGGTTGCGTTACGGTTTCAACCCCCAATTGGAATTCTTCGACTTGGAATGCTGATTTTTGGAGTGTAATTTGCCAAGATTGAGCCTAGAATAAGATTCGAAAGAACAAACTTAAATGTTGGCAAGCTTAATTTTGAACAAATCTTATCTTTTAATCCCAAATAAACAGGGTCATTATACCACTTCCGGTTTACCGGAAGTTGACGTCAACTTTCTTAAATAGTATGGTATATTTTTAGTAATCTTTGAATGTCAAAATAATTGATATTGTATTTGTACTATAAATACACATACTTGATATCTGTCAAGCAAAATGGCAAATAAAATACATTACGGAAAAGAAACGATATTTTAGATTTATTTTCCATGCATAAAGACTGTAGTAGAATTGTGAGTAGGACATGTCGAGTATATCACGACAGATATCCACATTTATGCAAAATGACCTAAAAAATATCAATACAATAAGTCAAAAAAAAGTTAAACAAAAAAGTCTTGAAAAGGAATAAGTTAAGTGTGTTTCATATGCCATTGTGATCTGATAATATCGTTTGAGTTTTTGTAATGACTTTGCAAAAATTTGGATATGCTCCTAGAAATTTCTTCCTCTACATCTGTAGTGGCATATTATTCACTCGAAATACGTATAGGTCTTGGTGCTGGCAAGGCTTCTGAATGAGGTACTGGACAAGTATCAGAATACACACTAACGTAACTAATCTTGTTCTTATGTTTGTTGGCAACACTTCTGTCTCAAATCTTTTGTCGTTTCTCTTCATAATATTCTTTGTAGTGTGGATCAGAATCTCCAAATTCTCAATTTTTTTTCCACAGTTTGGATATTAAGGTTACGTGCGTCTCTCTATTGTGTTGTGCTCTTTTTTCCAAAGCTATTTTAAGGGTAAAGGAGTTATCTATAGTTGATCATCGAGCTCGAAAACCTGCCTGTTCTTTAGGTTGTTTATATTTGATCTCGTTCATTTTTTGGGCTCTTTTTAATAAATAGGAGAGATATAGGATGGTCCCCCTTCTAATCCCCATTACTAATAATTTTGGTGGGCCATATCTGATTAACTCTGCTTGTATTCCACCTGGACTTTGGGGCTTCTTTAGTTTATTTGTTGTTTTCACTGCCTCTTTCACTTCTTCTATTGTTAGATGGAAGCGTTACTCTGAGCACGAAGGAGGTGGGTCGTTGTTCCTTTAAGAGTTTAATTTTATTTCTATTCTGTTCTTTCTTAAAATGTTTCATCCATTGTTCCTAGGCATCATTCTTCTTTTTTATGACCTCTTGCTTAACATGTCTGTTTAGTCTTTTCAAATCTGCTCTAATTCGTCTCCGCCAAGTCCCGGATTTATATTATATCTTTAATCTTTTCAAAATCAAAGCTGTTTTAGCGATGATGTTATGTTTAACAGTGATTTAATGATTATAAAGTCGTTTCTTTAAATATTGTTTAGTTTGAAGCGGAAATATATCTTTGGGTATTAAAAGATAAGTATTTACAGGTCATAGATATAGATATACAAACCTTACCTGATAGGGAAGGAACTGCATGTCCTAACGAACTAGAATTTGTTGCCGTGCTATTGGAATGACTGTTATGTCAGAGTAAGGATGTTTCGGATGGGTACTCGAATATCTCCGGATGGGCCTCAATAAAACGAATAGTCATCTAACGAATATAAAATAAAAATTTTTTTAATTATTACAGATTAAAACGAAATTCTTTGTTATTTCTACACATCAACTATTTTATCAACTTCCTGGAAGTATTTTGTCATTATAATACGATTTAAATAATTCCATTTAAAACTAATACCTTCCTGTACATAGCAAGTTAATGTGGTTGTCAGCTGTGTGAAACGTTTTACCATACATCAGATTGGGGGACTGAGAGGTACAATGACACTAAACTTCCGTTGTAATTGTGCTAATATAATTACGTTTGTTATGAATACATATGTTTAACATGTTAGGAATGCAAACAGCTCTTCTAATATAGATACTCTACGAAATATTAATAATACGAATCTAAAATATAAATTTATGTAATAATAATATTTTCTAGAGGTCAATTTCTGTGTTGTAGTAGTATTTTCACTACGAGAACGGATTATTTTCACTATAATGATATTTATACTTCCTCAAACTAGACTTATAAACAATTTACGCGGGTTTTACATTTTGCGCACTTTCACTTCGCCACATTTTTGTCACGCTAATGAAAAGAGATAACGACACCTACCTTTTACGGAAATCAATCCGACGATAATTTGTGTAATTACGGCGTTTTAAATCGAACCTTATTTTTTACCAAACGGTTTGATTTAGTTCTGGGAAAAAGGAAAGAAGTCTTAAGTTAAAAGTATGCAGCTTTCTGTTGTATTTGGTAATGTTATGTTAAACGTGTGTTAGTTTGCGAAGGAATAATTGTTGGTCCACAAATTAGGACTTGTTTTAAAAATGTTTGCGAACATTTTTTGGGAAATCAACACAGTTAAAAATACCAAGATATGCGTTCGGAGATAATTTGTTCAGAAAATTAAAGTAAAGTAGTAGTAAGTAAAGTAAAGGATAAAATGCGTGGTGTACGATTTGGCAGACCAGAAGATGTAGTGGAGAGCTTGAAAAACCTTATATCTGAAACGACTCAAGAAGAGTTAGGATCATGTTCCATATCTTCTATCGTAGTTTTATCTTTTATTTCCCATCTTTTGTCTTGGTGTGGTCGGGTAGTTTTGGTTCTAAATAACTATCTCTAATTGGTGAGAGGTGGAGATGTAGCACGCTAAGCTAACAATCCAATGACCCTCTTTCGATTCTTTTAGAGCTTCGATTCTATTTCTCTGAATTGCTGCATTGCTTATGAATTTTAAATGAATCTTCTGTTTTATCTTTGGGTACATCATATTGTGATATTAATTTAATGCTACCTATTTATTTACGGCTTGAATGTTAAGCCCTTGTTCTAATAATATCTTTAGAACATTTGATAAACCTGTTGTGATGTTTCTATTAAAAAATAAGGACAAACTTACAGGAAAGAAAAAATTATACGTTTAACGATAACCGAAAAAGGCTTAAAGCTTGTGATTTTTTTTTAATGTTTGGTGGGTGCTTAGTTTCAACTCTTGCGGTGTAGTTTGGTATGTGTAAGTTGTGTTCAAATGGCTTTGTGACAGCATCATATCGCCTCTTATGATGCTGCGCTGTTAATCACTTTGCTCCCAACAGCGAATGGCAAGTCGATCCGGAATTAAACTCTCTGAAAAAATGTTACCGTCCCTCCAGAGAATTGAACCCGTCCTCTCAAAATGCTAACCAGTCGCCTAACCACTGCGGCCATCGACAGGTTAACTATGATATTGACGAAGCAATGTTCAAGTGGGTTACTACCCCACGAGCTAAATATATTCTTCTTTCGGAGAGTTTAATTAGAGAAAAAGAATTTGCCGCTGCCTTGGGAGGGGAAAAATTTTCTGCTAGTATAGGCTGGTTGGATAAGTTCAAGAATCGACATAATATTGTCCAAATGTTACAGTGCGGTGAAAGTGGTTCTGCAGATTTTCAATGTGGTGTAGAATGGCAAAAAAATGTTTTGCCGACTTTAATCAGCCAGTATGAGACAAAAATAATATTTTCAATGCTGATGAGACGGGGCTTTTCTTCAAATGCTTGCCCAACAAAACCTTTCCATTTAAAGGACAAAAATGCTTTGGTGGTAAAAACAGCAAGGAAAAGAGTAACTTGTTATGGTTGGGAGTAACATAATGCAATTAAAAGATCTAAACAAAGCATGAACTAACGATGTAAAGACGCAAACAATTGCAAATTGCTTCAGAAAGGCGGGCTTTGGTAAAGATGATTTAGTGCAGGATGCTAACGACTCGGATTAAGATGACATCCTTCCACTGAATTAAAAAATTAGTGAGTCTTAAACACAAATGATGTTGAATTTGAGAGTATGTTGATGTTGATCATGATTTGTCAACAATGGATTTCCCAAGTGATGAAGACATTTTAGAAAGTGTAATACAGCACCTTGCTCCTAATGAAATAGGTAAGTTTACCCATCCATGTTTTCTATGTTCCAAGATGGCAAATTTTATTATTGTCTTAGATACAGATGAAGACGAAGACACTAATGAAACCAGACTGATACAACTGGCATACCTACACTCAACGAAGCGTTTTTTGCCATCGAAAACTTGCATTGCATGGTTCCTTAAATTTACTAGAAGATTTTATAACGAATGAAAAATGGACCAGTGGAACTCAAAGAAAATTTACATCTTTTGATTTTCTTTGGCCACTTGCCAGTTACCAGAAACCAGATTTGTTTATATATAGATAGTAGTTGATAGCTCTGCTTTATGAAATCAATTATTTCTTTCATTTCTTTTTCTAATCGGTTCCAATGTCCAATATCTTTGACTCTCCTTATTGTATGCTCTGGCTTCCACTAGATTATTTGCAATATAGCCTTGATTGGAAACGTTTAATTTATTATATTTCCCACGTCTTATTCCACATACTCTGGTTTTAGTTTTCTTCAGAACATTCTATTTTAATTCTATCAAAGTCTCTACGTTTATTGTGATATCATCTGTCCCATTGCCTAGCTCTAATACAATCTCACTATTCAGTAGGTACTACTTCGAAAACTGGAACTGTCAACCTTCTGCTTGCTAAATGCCTTATCTTGAAATTAAAAATTTTTCTTTGAAGATGAGAATCATGACTAAGCAGTCTTTTAATTTATGCTAAATCGTAAATAGTCGTACGACTCCAGATAAAAATTTAAGGTTTGGGCAAGCTTTTTTTGTGATTGTCAATGATAAAAGAGTAAGCTTGTCATTATCGAGGAGACAAGCCAGATGACCAGGTAGACAAAATTAATGTAAATAAATCAAACTTAATTTCGTACAAATAAGCCTTCTTCTTAGAGACATTGAAAAGAGATAATTGTACGACTTTATCATAGACAAAATAAAATAGAATATCTTCAAGACAGCATTTGTCATTGCGATAAGTCAAGACGATTTGTACAAATGTACGATTGTACATTTGAACTTTTTACTGAATCACCTAATTCACGGCTTCCTTTTTCTCCACTTCTTAAAGATTGTATTTTCTTTGTAATCACTTTATTTAGTAGTTAATTATGAATATTTATATCATATCTCTTGCTCATATACATAATTAATATGACCAACAGTAATGCTTGCAAACCCAACCAAAACGTAAAGATAATTGCTTATTTACGTATTAAATACACGTAATTTAGATGATTATATGACGTAGTTGAATACTAGTTCATGCTATGCTGTGTTTTGACTAGAAATAACTTTTAACATGAACCGCATACCGATCATTCGAAATGGAATTTTCCCAAAGAAAACTATAAAGGAATGCGACTCTTTCTTAAACATAACATTAATCGGAGTACAGTTAACTGAATGCGTTCGAAATTACACTCGTGTAAGTTCATTTCAATAACGGAAAGGTATTCCATGCTACCGATACACACATAATATTTATGGTGAATTGTATTAGATATGCGCACAATTATTAAACGCTGTTTCATGCTATTTACTATCTTAATCTCTCGTGAACTCATTTATATTACATTAATAGTTGGATTAACATATATTTCTCTTTATTTTTCTACAAAGACAAGAGTTTTTTCAATTGATGAATGTGGACGTGTGGATACTGTAATGGTATCTAATACAAATTAATAGAAATAGAGCACACATTAGAAGAGTTCATGTTTTGGACTTTTTGTACTTTCTACGTTCCATTTGCACATATCCTACTCTATGATGACAATTTAGGTGTAAAAAGTATATACTGTATGAGTAAGTTTTGCGACACAAATTAATATGTTTCTACATACATATTTGTACGTGTACTATAGCTTTATCTAACGATTACAAATTAAAAAGAATTTGAAGATAATGATTATATTTTAGTTCCAATTTTATCAGTTTCATTAGTCTAATTAGAGATTGTGTTTCTAACATTCTAATTAACGTTAACAATTAATTTGTATTCATTACACAGTTTATTCAAAAACAAAACCGTAATGACTTGATATCTATAGGTAGATGAGGTACTGTTATCAGACTTGTATTTTTTGACGTTTGACGAGGACACCTTTTATTTCTAATTTTCAATTAATTTAATGTGATTTAAAAAATTCCTTTTTAAAAAATTTATGTAACATAATAATCATGAAGAAGACGAAGTTATATTTGGAAGTAGTTAACGTCATAATTATTGCGATAAATTGTCGAAAAAAAAACATAATTTTCAAAAATAAATATCGAGAAAAATGTTATCTATACGTTAATTGAGTTTAATAATAGCTATCGATTGCTTTGAAAATAACCTCATTCAAGTCATTCAAGTTTGTTATTTGAAGTCGTATTTCCTAACCTAATGATGAGTTGATAATTTCTAAATGAGATTAGATGTTTCTAATCTAATCTCAGATATTCCTAATAAATGAAATAGAAACAACTAGCCCGAAATATCAAATAATACCAATAGATGTCTGATATTAAGTTTGATATTTTCGGGTTTCATTGATTCGGTCCAAACTTAACCCAGAAGTTTATATTCTAGTCTAAAGTTAATTGTTTGAATTCTCTTTGTTTCTACTCATTCCAAGATCTTGAGTGACAACTGTGATGCATATTGGAGAAAGGATGGATGGAGCACCTTTCGGTATCCCTTTTCATTTGAAATTATTGAGAAATCCTACTCTTCTCCCCCCCCCCCACTTATATCATGTATTCCTGAAGATTCTTAGGAAGGCAACAATTTCTTTTTCCTATTATTCTAACTACTGTAGGTACCTTGTCAATTTTTTTTTCCAAAGTTTACCATAAAGTGACAATTGTCAAGTTTCTAGTCAAGTAACTAGACTTCTTCCTTGCTGGATGTTGTGAGTCCTTTTGGAATTCTTTATTGGTACCAATGTCGTATGCTAACGAAATCAAAATAAAGCAGCTTACTTCAATGCCTCACTATCATCCTCTCCTGATAAAGGTTCTTCACCACTTGATTATTGTTTATCATCTTCTCTACAGGTGACTAAGGCTGTGCTAATTTTTTTCTGCTTTTTTTTGGAATGTTATTATCCTCCATTTCGTTTACAAAAGATGATCATACCAAACAGCAATATTATGTATTTGGAAACAAATTTATAAACAATTTAAAATTTTGCAGAGTAAAATTTGTAGCTAGCTCAAGGATTAGAGACCAAACAGGAGGTCTTCCTAGCTTGCTATTGTGCCTTGTGGATTTTGGAATAGAAAACTGTTCAAATGCCTGCCTAAAAGACGTTTTCAGCTGCTGCCTTAAGATTTTTTGGGAAATAGTTAGGTTTTTCCCTTCAGAATGTTGATGCAATTATTTTCCAATAGCAAATAAAGGAAAGTATCTGTACAGGGTGGTCAGATAAAAATGTAAAGTGTTGTATCTCTGAAACTATTTGTCGTAGAGACTTGCGGTATTTTTTTTTAATACTAAAGTGGTCAAAAGAAGACCGTGAAAAATATTTTCAGATTTCCAAGATGGTCGCCAGGGGGCGTAACCGGCATCTTAAACCTTTAAAGTGATTTTTCACTGAAATCCACCCAGTAAATGTTCTAAAGAATATATGCTTTTTAAAGCGAGTAATTTTTGTTTAACATTTTTTGACGTAGAATGGCAACATAGGAGGAACAGACATTTATGTACACGTAAAACCTGCATGACTTCATGCAATTGAGCAAAAACTATCGCATTCGCTGATGATTTAGCTTTAATAGTTACCACCGAGACCAGAGGATACTTGACTAGGAGAGGCACAAACGAAAACCTCAAGGGAATACAAAATATGTAAATGAAGGGTTTCGAGATGAAATTGGCACCGGAGAAAACTGAGGTGCTTATTATATAACGAAGAAAAGAAAACGTAACGATTTAATCTTCAGCTACAGCGGCGGTGGTCCAGTTTATCTTGCTCTATGGAGCACCGATAGGGTAGGGTACAGGCAAGTTATAACAGGAATCCTGGTCATAGATTTTATGGTACTGGAGAGACAATGCACTTATGAAAAAAGGGAGAAAAAAGGCACTTCTAGGGCAAAAAAAACAAACCACAAAATTCACCGTTAAACTAGAAAAATATTTTATAACCTGGGCAAAACTTAAGTAAAGCAATGTTACTCCTATATTTTGGGCAACTCGTATAACTTTCGCAGACATTTTTCAACCAGTATTACACTCATACATACATATCTTTTATTATCGATCCAGCTTTTATGCCTGTGACTCATAGGATGGTCTCGACATCGGTGTAAGCGTGACTGAGCGATTCACAGCGAAAAAATGTGAAAGAAGTATTTAAAAAACAAAAACCTCATCCGGTAGTGTTCTTCGAAACGAATTGAAAGCGAAAAAAAAAGAAGAAAAAGAAACGTAAGTATGAAAAAAAAAATATATGCAGCATACTGTTATTATAACTGATACGAACAAAGAGATATTGCTGGGACTTTCTTTTTTTATTATTATTTTTATGAAAGGAAATGAAATGGTCGGGTTTCCGGCGAATACCCGTTTTAATTTTCCAGGTTTTTTATTTTGTTTATCTGCTTGATGATAAAAGATGTGGCGTTTTAATATTACAAATTATATACATGTATGTTTGTACATAGATCAGTTAATAAGTTAATTATATTACTATTTATATTTGCCACGATTAAACTAGGTCAAGTCCTTTTTTTTTACAGTAAATCTAATACAAGTACATCTGAGTATTAAAAAGAAACAATAATTAAAATCTGCGTCGCTCAACTTGTTTAAGCGAAACGGTTTCATTTGACAAAATCATACGGTTTTGTTTTAACAACATTTCGCAAACTCGTGTCAGTAAAAGATAATAAAGCTGACCTATTTCTTTTTTAACCGTACTTCCTTTGATGACAGAAAAAACTATATACTATACGAATGTACGAACTTTGTTATACAGGTTTGTTATTATATATTGTGGAACATGTTTTTATTCGACATGCTCGGTATTACAGTTAGGCAATTTTGTAATTTGGCATAGAAGGTAGAATTTGTTTGTTCTTGTATATACGAGAGGTAGGGTTATTTGTACAGCTTCGATGCAGACGGGCAAGTTTTTCGTCTCGGCAATAGAATTTCTTTAATAGCGATGATAATAGCCGCACAATTTATTATCTATAATACGTTGCAATTTAATATTAGATGTTGTTTTATATTATGTTGATCATTCCCGAACAATTTTATTCAAGTGTTTTTAATCTTTAATCGCCAAGGTTGCCGAAATAATAAGTAGAGATCATTTTGATACAAGCATCAAGTTGCAAGGATGAAGTACAATAAGATTTTTTTATCGTAAAATAACACGTACATATATCTTGATGCTGTGGTAATCATGCACCAAGCTTTTCAAAAATGAATGGTTTCTAACTGGACTTGTTTTAAACCACTAAGATATCGTTGACAGCTAATTAGCTAGAAAACTATAAAATTTTAGGGTGCTCAATGTTGATCAAAGTTCATACTTTGCAGTCACAACATTTGGAATTCTTTCCTCTTAATTTAGGAAAGATAAGAGAGATGAACAAGATATGTCAAGATATTCCAGAAATGGAAAAACCACATCAGGGTAGGTCACATGAGTCTTGTGATATTGCTGTACTATAATGACTATTTTGTTCTCTGAAGGAGCTAATACAAAAATTGGCGAAAGCTTAGATACGAAAAAAAAGTTCACGTCTTCTTAATTCTAATGGCAATAGCTGCGATCCCGTTAACTTCCCTTTTACACCAAATCTCAAAAAAGTTTGTGCAAACCTTGGATTGTTATCTGGCTTCTAACACAATAATGAATCAAACTGTAATACAAGAGGACAGTTCGCCATCAAATGTATGTCAGAAATAATATTAAATGTCTCCGGAGATGATGACAGTTCTAGTTCCGAAGATGAAATCGACTATCTAGAATTCAAAAACGTTAATTCAGTGATTGATCGAGTTAACTGTACCGAATGGTGAGGTTGAATTGAAGCTGGACAATGGGGCAGATGATATAATAAACGTGGAGACTTTTACAGAATTAAAACAAAGAAAAAATGTTCTGAAGAAAATGAAATCAGGATGTGGTAAAAATAATTTACTAAAAGTGTAATTATTTATAACAAAAATAACAATTTTCCCTTTTTCATAAGTATCCGGCCAAGTACAAATTACGCACTATATACCTACAAAGAAAAAATATAGTAATATAGTATTAAATGTAAGATTTTCATCAATACTTGGTAGCCATACCCCTCGAAGCTATCACGGTAGCACATCGGTAAGGCATCGATTCAATAACTTCGATGATTCTATCTTGAGAGATATTTTCCCACTCTTCTTGAACTCTTTCCCACAAAGCAGCTTTATTGGCACAATTTTGAGTTCCTACTGTTAGTTTCAACTCTTGCCATAAATGCTCGATCGGATTCAAGTCAGGAGATTGACTCGGCCACTCTAAAACTCGAATATTTTTCCTGCTAAAAACCTGCTGAAGGAGCTGTGATCGATGTTTAGGATCATTATCCTGCTGGAAAATCTAACCTCGTGGCATGTTCTGACGAGCATAATGCAGCATTTTTACTAATATAATATCTCTATACATCCATCCATAGTGCCTTCAATTTTAAAGATTGGACCGACGCCTTTCTTAGAGTATAGTTGGTGTTTGATATCTCGGATCATTTCTAGTACCTTTTGGTCGTCGAACATACCTTCTCTCATCATTACTAAACACATTAAGTTTAGTCTCGACTGAAAACAGCACTTTCTTCCACTCTTCAACAGTCCAGTTCTGGTATTTTTTTCAGAATTCAAATCTGGCCTTCTTATTTTTCTTACTGATGAGCGGCTTCTTAACTCCAACTTTACTTTTGATATCTGTCAAAAATATCTTCTGAAGGGGTTAAGGGATTTTTTTACTGTTTAATTGTCTTAGATGGGTGTCTAAAGTTGACTAAATTGATCATTAACTCAGTCTTACAGCTCAAAAGATAGAGTCACATGGACTGTACACGTAACAACGAATTAAATACAGAAAGTCTAAATTTTAAAGACTTCTTTTGAGCTAGGTAAGTAGTACATGTTCCATTTGTCGCCCTTTTTGCCTAACCTTTTGATGAGCCGTTTTGAAAAGGACCTAGAATCTGAGAGCGAATACTTTCCTAGGGTTGGTTTGAGGTATGTGGATGACATTTTCGCTATATTTGATGCTAAAAAATGTAATATTGACGATTTTCTCAATAGATTAAATAATCGGTTCGAAATCATAAAGTTCACTTGTGAAAGGGAAAAAAACGGTCAGCTACCCTTTCTAGATACTTTAGTAATTAGAAATAACAATAGATTAGAGTTTGACGTGTATAGGAAGGAAACCACTACACTTCGCTACATTCCTTCAGATTCCCATCATTGTGTTCAACACAAAATGGCAAGCCTGAATTTTTTGGTCCACAGACTTCTCACTTTTCCCTTGAACAAGGCGAGGTATGAGAAAGAGCTTAAAATTATAAAAGATGCGGCTAAGTGTAATGGTTTCCAGCCTCAGCATATCTATAAGTTAATTAGGAAGTTTAATTATAAGAAAACTGTGAAAGAATCTACGACTTTTCGAGAGGATGTTAAAGCTTCACCCGTTGTGACCCTCCCTTACGCTCCCTCTATCACTAAAGGTTTGAGTAAAATCTTCAAAGAGCTAGATCTCAGAATAGTTTACAGTTCTGGGACTAGTTTACGAAATCTCATCGGTAACCCTAAAGATAAAATACAACCTCTAGAAAAGTCAGGTATTTACGAAATCAATTGTAAAGATTGTAATCAAAAATATATTGGGCAAACCAGGAGACAAGTCTCAACTAGATTCAAAGAGCATATGGCTAATCTTAGATTTAATAGAATTGAGAAATCGAGCGTTGCCCAACACATTTTTGAAACAGATCACAACATCGATCATACGAATGTTAAATTAATTAGACAAATAAACAATTGTAAGTTTCTAAATGTTTTCGAAAGTTTAGAAATATATAAAAATAATATGTGTAATGAACTGTGACAACGGACCTATCCCGCATTCGTCATTGTTTTCGTTAATCGGAAATTAATGATGCGTATCGGTTTGACCGTGCATAACGTGTAGGTTACCTGTACCTATTTGTAGATTTTATTTTAATTTAGTTTTATTATCGCCTTGATAATGACAGCATTGCTGTTGAAACGCGTCGGTGTTTTTAGTTAAAACTTGTTTGGTGTTTAGTGGGTTAACGTGTTTAGTGTCCAAAAACAAAGCTTTTACCAATCAAGGACAGGAAGGAAAGTATTGACGACCATGGAAGGAAAATCAAAATTTTGATTGATATTGCCATTAAATTTTGCAAAACTTCTTCGGGAGGATTACTAGAAATACCTGTATATTTCACTGGTGTAAATGTATTGGGAAAAAAATGAAGAAGGTCATGATGAACAAGTAAAACATTTTTACATAATCTTCAGAATTTAGTTCTTAGCTTCAAGACAAAAAAAAACCGTCATGTAGGGGACTTAAAATCAGTCTAATTTTTTTGTTTAAAAGAGTTGTTTGGATAGGAACCATAGCGACCAATTCGTGCGTTATTGCTACCGCAAATATTTAAGTTCCATTAGAGTGTGCATTATTCCAGGAATAACTCGTGAATTCCGCGTGATATTAACCAGATACCTCGCTATCAGGTACCGTTTAGAGTTAAACAAGTTATCAGGCGATATCGCAGAATTGATGCTGCGTGTGTTGCAACGGATGTAGCTAATTAAAAATTATTCCAGGACATACAATCTTTACGGAAACGAGGATCTACGATATTGTGTAAGTTATTCTACAGTAAACGTGAACACAAAGTACAAAGAAAGAATCTAAATTATCTACTATATTGTTTCGTCCTAAAAATAGATCCAGTTTGTGTGTTAGAAGAGAAGAATTCGAACGCATTATCCGCCGAAATTTATTATCGAAAAATGCGCCCTACTTTTGCGGTTTCGCCTTTGTTTGGTGTACACTTCCTGTTGACCAATACGAGCGTCGATGGGTTACATTCTATCGTCGCCCGGTCACAAAATAAAAATCGAAAACGGATATTACTATAGTAACATACCAGTCGTAATATTGACCTATATTACGCAAATCTATGCTGTTACAAAAATGTGCCGGAAATACCTGATATATGTACTTTCTATGAACGAAAATGTACACCATACATACATAGATGTGTGTCTTCAATAACGATTACATTATGACAGAGACGGGCATCAATTCTAAACTTCTATTTATTTTTTTCAATGATAAGTAGGTATGCTTAAGTTTGATATTTTATGATAAGCTCGTATGGTATGTTTGCCACCATTATATACATATGGATATATAAAGATAACCAATAGATAGTTTAATAATCCTTAGGAATGCAAGAAACGATAGATAGAGAAGCACGTATAGATTATATTGTTGTGGTTGTCTGCGTTTTATGTTTATTATTTCATTGGTGGCTTTACTAACCGTGACACTTTACTATCTGGTAATTTAAGTATTAAGAACGAATGTTAGTTTTCAATGGTTTCTAGTTTTTAAGCTTTATTAAGCTGTGTTAACATCCTCTTGGCGGATTACGTTTCAAGTTTAAGTGTAGGTATTATTTTAAAATTTACAATATTTTTAGATTTTTTATAAATTTTAATCTATCATGATTTAATCAGAATTAAAAGTGTCTAAAACGTGTTTCATTTTATTATTTGATATGCAAGAGAATGCAGGAATTATCTTCATATACTTTATAAAATCCTCTAGGACAATTTAATTTAATAATAGTGCCTAATATTGTGATAGTTGCCTTTTTCTAGCCGTTTCAAATTATTTGCTATGAGTATTTGGACATACAGTTTAATAAAATGCTTTCGAACTTGTCATAAAATTGGACGATAAACGGTTGGATAAATTTAAGTGGAAATCTAACAATAATTGACTGTTAGATTTTAGAAGAACATCGAATGTTATAAAGAAGAGGATGCTTATGAGAGCTGCTCTGACCTTGAATGGAGGGTGAGTTCTTCACTTCCTGGTGGTCCTAAATCGCTCCCATGTGAAAGTCGTCAACGCTTTGTTGGGCTAATTTGTAGTGATACTGAATACCCTTCTCACCTTCACTTTAGAAGAGATCTGTCGGGCTCCAATGTTATGTACTTACAATAACAACTTGAGTACAGGAAGCAACGCGAATCTAACAGCCCGACGTTTTTTGGTGGTCCTCTGAATATGTTGACTAAATATTAACCTCCGGTTCAATGTGACTCAGAGACGCAAAAATGTCTTGCTCCAAGACAACTTGAAGTCCTTCACAAACATACAATCGTTGAGGAATTTGAATTTTTTTGGTAAAATAAATGACAGCACATTTACTTTTATTTGGTTTGAGATTCTACCTCCATCCCAAAACAAGTGGTCTGCAAAGTATGTTTTTATTACGTGATAAGGTACATATATACTGCATCAGTACCATCTACGTAGATCAGACTCACATTATCATCATCGTATTAGGAACAACGTTGGTGCTAAAAGAGGTGTTTGAGGGACACCAGCGACTATGTGTCTTGAGGAGGAGATCGAGGTGTCGAACTTTACGGAGAATGATCGGCCTGAAAGATAATACAGGACCAATCGTGCCAGTCGTGGCACGATCATCTTGTGTGCCAATATTTAGATGCCATAGAGCATCGAAGGCCCTTTCGATATCGATAATCGAGCTGGATTGAAAAATGGGCATTGAAAATGAAGAAAAATTGTGCTGTTTTAGACAATGCTGCGTCTCATTCTTGATTTGAAAAATGTTTTGGAGATATTGTACTTTATAAACATGGCATGGCAAAAGGATGATCCAGCAACAACAGATTTGTTTCAAGCACGACATTGATCAAAATACACCAACCAAATCAAAATTAAATAAATATTTCTTCCAAACATATTTGTATACTTTACCGTCACTTTCATCAATAGGCTTATCCTCCACTTCGACTGCTTCAATTCACCTTCCATAAAACTGTCTAATCTTGACTTTTCCTGTTAACGTTAGATCTCGTTAATCGTTTAAATTTTTCCAATCCTCTCGTGCTTGATTTGAAGTTTTTATCGCTCAATGTAGTACATAATATGTTTCTAAGTCTTTTTTTTTAACTGTAGGCCCAGGATAGTGTTAAATTTGCGTCTCTGATTACTTGGAAACACTACGATAATTCTTGAACTGTTTTCTTTCACATATTTTTAGCAATTTATACTTTGGCAACTGGACCAGTCAGAATCAGGTTCAAGTGCTAATTATGATACCAACAAATACAATTAAGAAATGCTATCATACTCAGTGTAAATAATTTCTAACTCAATACAATATCAAGCACAATTCACACCACCCTCCATTCAAAAACGTTTGATACAAAATAACTAAGTTACCAAAAGAAGTTTGTTAGAAAACATTTAAACTAACTAGCTGTTAGATGGCAAAATATAATAGTAAAGGATTAAGGCAGTATCTTAAGAGACCTAATTGAAGTGAAATACAACCCAAATTATGTAGCAAAGACTATCAAACATGGAGAAAGCCCCTATTATGCTTTTGAGAATGATTCTTATAACATGATTTTGGTTCAATCAATTTAGATGTGCAAGCATGACAACGACCTGAAAAATGCAATGTCCTAAGCTTAAGAACCAGTTATGATTGAAGTTCTGGTGTGATCTGAGCAACCACATCAAACTTTAACGTTACAGGAAATGTGCGAACAAACATGAAATAGGCCGCTTTTACAAATATACGATGTCAAGTATTAGTTGATTCCATGCCATGAAGATGCAAAGCAGCAATTATTTTTTGTTACATATAATTCATGGAAAACACGATTCAAGTTTCTTTCTTGTAATTATACTATAGAGGGTGACCCAAATGAGGTGAGATTACATGGATATCTTCCTTATTATTGAAGATAGACGTTTGTTTAAATGGGCAATGTTTTGCTATTTCATGTGTTGTATCTTGAGGAGGAGATCGAGGTTTCGACCTTTACGGAGAATGATCGGTGTGAAAGATAATACAAAACTAAGCGTATCAGTCGTGGGTTAATACCTGTGGAGACCACATAATATTGAAGGCCCTTTCGATATCGATGATCCAGCTGACTCGAAAAATGGGGATTGAAAATAGAAAAATTGTGCGTGCGTCTCATCCTTGATTTGAAATTATTTCTTTGTCTCTCAACATATTACTTTATCAAAGAGGGATTATCTTAAATCATTTGAATAAAAAAACAATGTTTCGGAGATATTGTACTTTATAAACATGGCATGGTAAAAGAATGATCGAGCAACAATAGAATTGTTTCAAGCACGACATTGATCAAAATTAATTTCATTTGTGTTATCTTGATTTGAAGTTTTTATCGGCCAATGTAGTAACAAGTTCGCAAGTCTTTTGTTAAACTGTAGGCCCTGATCTCTGGTTGCTTAAAATCTTTATGATAATTTTTAATCTGTTTAGCAAACAAAGTACATATTGTGCTGAGCGTTTTGGACAAGTAAACATTTATTTGTTAATTACGGTTTCAAAACTCTTTTCTCAGGGTTCAGGTGGGTTTTTAGATCCTTTTTCCCTCACACACACACAATTAAAACACAGGTATTATTGGTGCTAAAGAATTCAATTTTATTTTTATCTTCGTTTTGAATTTCGCGCCTTTACTAAATATAAATGGGACAATTTATTTTACGTGTTGAGATTAAAGTTAGAACGCAAAAATGTGACAGAAGTGAAGTTTACACTTAAAAAAAAATTATAATATTGGATTACAGGATTCTCTTAAATCTGGTAAGCGATCTGTTATTTTATTTAATTCATTTAAATCTGTCTTAAAATTTTGTCTTTATCGACTTTTAAAATTAACTTCTTTATTTTCTTTTTCAATGAAATTTGTTACTAATGCCTTTACACCACTTATCTGTTAAGGGCCGTTGGGATTGTCTCAGTCAAGGTTCGTCAGGTTCGGCATTTGGCTGGATTTACCGAGTACTGCTGGGATTTCGGGCAGGAATGGAGTTCGGGCCTTCGACGTGGAAATCCTCGCTAATTCCCCCTCGGGGATTGATTTAGGAAATTCTTCGTAGCAGTATTTAATAAAAAGATTGGTCGTATCCCTTTGAATATGGATGTTTTAAGTGAATTTAGTTTTGGGGTCAGGAAACTATTATAAATTTTATAGGTAAATTTGTGTTTTTAATTTGTTGTTTACGTTTCAGGGAGCAATTCGACATAGGTCTAGAAGCGTTAATGGTTCGGACGCGTCTGTTTTTAGCATTTTTTGTGATTCATGGCTGTCTGTTATTTGGATGAAAAATGCGATTTTGACTAAGAAATTGGCACAGATGAAGAGGGTTCTCAAATTCCTGGAAATAATGTGAAATTACCTTTGGAAATTGTGTTAGGAGATGTCAAGTGAGTAATTTGGTTATCGTCGATGGTTTTCCATTTTGAAAATGTAAATTTATTAAAATGTCAGTTAGATTAGATGTCCGTATTTTAGTCCGATCTGTCATTCATGTCGGCAACTTAAATCTAGTTATATACAATTTTACCAACTTAACCTTTTTCATATTTCTACAATTTAAATGTCATTACAATAATTGTATACCGGGTGGGACATGTCGAAACAGAACCAGTCAGAAATTATGTCAAAAAAATTAAAAATCATTAAAATCAGATAATAAATAAAGAGTCGTAGATCGTCTATTTTAAAAATGCTTTGACAAGATAGATTCAAAGGTGCGAAACAGTGTTTTGGTGGTTACAAAGTCGTTTCTTGAAATATTGTTTAGTTCGACCGATATAGCATTCCTTACAGTTCGGTAGGATGTCAAAAAAGAGCAAAAATTTTAATCGTTAAATTTGAAATAACATGCTTGTGTGTTCGTTTACAATTATGAAGTAATTCTTCAAGTTTATATGAACCACAAACTCAGTATGTTCTATTTTCGTGCATGACCAAACTCATCAATCGTTTTTTTTCTAATACAACATATATAAATTACATCCTACTTAGATCACACACATGCATCTAATTGTGTCATTATTGGTTAGTCATAGTTTCTTTTTTTAATCGAAATTTGCATGCTTATATCCTCGGAAAAGCTGACAAACTATATATTAATTGCAGGTCAAATTAAGAAGGCTCCTAATCTTACAAAAAAATCTTAGCAACTTTTACCTGAATTAGTATTCCATGTATCTCAAACCTTCATTCTTAAAACAGTAGACATATTATACATATACATATTGTCTTCGTGTGAAAGTTTATTCAAAAGTTTTTTTTTTCGTCTCGAATGCTTTCATGTGTTAGTAATAGTGGCCTTGGACTTTATAACTACTAGTATAATAGTAGACATATGTATGTATATATCCCATTGTTTGGGACGTGAAAACGACTCTTCAATAAACGTGCTATTGTGCAGAATACAATGAAGAAGACCGATGATGTGATGATAATGATTTAATGCAGATTTGTAATACAAATTTAACCTACATAAATGCAGATACATAGATTTAATAACGCATTATCTCTATTACTATAATATATTTATTTACTGCAGTTTTTAATGTGATAGTAAACATAATAACACAATAACTTTCCATTGACTCCGCGAATGTCATTGATAGACCCGACGAATTACAACGTAAGCAAAATCTACTAACCCAATGTCACAGTTTCAAAACAAAACATCATTTAATATCAACAAACGAAAGAAAGTGCATTGTTTTCAGTTTGGATCACGTTTCGTATTAATTGCTTATATAATATCCCCCTTTCGTACAAACAAAAGCTTATTCCACAACGTTTCCTTGAACGTTCATCTCAAAATATAATTTTTATTTCGAGGAAAAAAAAAATATAATGAGTCACCGATTCAAATTTTGTACTCTGTATCGATTTCATCGATAAGAATTGAGCATTGATTTATAATATAATTTATAAATATATGTTTATACGTGGAATGGAAGTCGTAGTAAATAGTTTTGTGATAAGACCTGTTGATGTGTCGATTATCGTATAAAAATAATTTTTTTGGAGATATTACGTACCTTTGGTTTCTTCAATTTCTTAAGACTAGATCGACCTTCTATGAGTATATTATCGTTCGTAAACGTGACGTTGCAAGGACTCGGTGGACATTCCAGTAACCTCTTCCAATCTTCTTCGTCGTCATCCACTAACGTTTCATCTATTGTAGCACCGGGTAGTATAATGATACCACCTTCACCAGGCTGTAAAGATATAAAAAGTATAGTTGTTTTATAATATCTAACGGTTTCAATCCAATGTTTATTATCGACTATCAACACGATCGACATAAAAAGCGTTAACGATTTATACGACACTACGGTTTATAAACATATGTCCAAAAAGATTTATTTCTGTGTTGATGACCTTGTAAACTGTAAACCATATGCAATGACCATGTGTCTCCTTAGATAAAGTAACAAAGAAAGCATGTGTTATGTTATATCAGGATTATTTTCTTTAAAAAAACATTAAAATATAGAATATTTATTACATAAACACAAATATGTATGCAATCGTCGATTAATATTTATCAAATTTTCAACAATAAACGCTAAAATCAAGAATGGATAAATAACAAAAAAAAATATTTCCACGCGGTATATTCAGTTCATTTAAACTTGTAATTATCTCATACGTCACTAAAACAATCCTGATAGTAGGCAATTGTAAAGTACTGATAAACAATGCTATTAAAAGTAGCATTCTAAAAACTCCAATAAAATCTGGATTCGTTCCATTTAAAAGTTGATTGAAATCATTAAAAACAAAAATTAAGGCACACGCGTGCATTTTTTTTCGCTTTATAAACTATAAGGTACGTAAAATATTTTTACAACAACTAAACAATGGAGAAACAAAACATGTTACCAGAACATTCCATACTTCGTACGCTGCATTAAAGTGAGGATATTTATAGCATTTGCATGCATGCAACACACATGGACTTGTCATTTCTTTCAGAACCAGTCTAGTACTCTTTTACCTTTTTTTGTTTTTCAAACTGGTTCTTCATTCGCAAGGTCTACTTCTAGAGGAATTTTCGTCGGTTATAAAACAACCACTTCGATTTTATCAAGTTAAAGATCGTGGAATTCCTTTGATAAAAGATGGAATTGAAGAATTTGTTTTAATGTTACTTTCTTTAGATTTTAACTTGAATAAGAATTTACAAATTAAAAATCTTTTCTATCTAACAATGAAAACAAAATAGGTATTCTGTTTTATGAATTCGCCCTTTATTCAGACTTCAATTATTCCATCAAGAGAAATTTTGCTGTTGTGTTTGTTGTGTTGTGTTTTACGTTCGACTGAAACATGACTTTCGAAAACTTTCAAATCAAAACAGATTGAAATCAAAATACATCAAATTAAAAAAGAATTCGATTCAAAAAGTCATCCCACTCAAAAAAAAAGGTTGAAATACAAAAAAAGGTACCTGATGAAAAAATACACGACTCAAAAACATTTGACTGACAAAAAATCGACTCAAAGTTATTCAATAGACTTAAAAAACCAAGTAAGAGTTAAGGCTTAAGTAAATTTTGATTAAGACTGGTCATAACTCGACATTTACTAAAAACTAAAAAGAAAGTTGTGACGAACTTTGGCAGAATTGGAGAGATAAATACAATTCGATTCAAAAGATATTGCACTCAGAAAAGCATTAGACACAATAACGTTTGACAATCGACTGAAAACATTCGATTCAAAAAACAGTTGACTCGAGAAAGATTCTAGAGGCAATAGTATTCAATTGAGATTTAAAATACCATTCGGCTTGAAAAACATTGACTTAAGAAATAAATGCAGACACATTGGGTTCAAAAAAAATGTTTGACTCACCCGAAAATATTTAACGTAAAAACATCAGACACAGAAATATTTAATGCAAAAACTGACTGACATAATATTCGATTCAAAAAACATTTTACCGAAAAAAATGTTCGATTAAAGAAACTGTCAGCATTCGATTCAAAGAAACATTCGCCTCAGATTCGACTCATTAAATATTTGACTAAAAAAAAACAGATGTAATATGACAAAAAATATTCGATTCGAAAAACATTCTACACAAAAACATTCCAAGTTAGAAACATCAGACACAGAAACATTTGACGCAAAATCTGATACAAAAAAACATTTGGCTTGGAAAACATTGGCTTAAGAAACAAATGCAGAAAAACTGAACTGTTTGATTCGAGAAAACATTGTACACGAAAACATTCGAAGGTGAAAACATTTCAGATGCAAAAACTGATCGACGTAATATTCGATTCAAAAAACTATCAGCGTTCGTTGCAAAGAAAAATTCGCCTCAAATTCGACTCGATAAACATTTGACTCAAAAAATAGACGTAATACGACAAAAAGTATTAGATTCAGAAAACATTCGACTCAAGAATCATTCTACACAAAAACATTCCAAGTTAGAAACATCAGACACAGAAACATTTGACGCAATAGTATTCAATTGAGTTTCAAAGCAATATCTGCTACAAAGAAACATTCGGTTTGGAAAACATTGACTTAAGAAACAAATGCAGAAAAACTGGAACCAAAAAAAAATTTTTGATTCGAGAAAACATTGTATACAAAAACATTCGAAGGTGAAAATAGAAACATTTGATGCAAAAACTGATTGACGTAATATTCGATTCAAAAAACATTTTATCGAAAAAATGTTGGATTAAAAAAACTATCAGCATTCGATTCAAAGAAACATTTGACTCAAACATTTGACAAACGCAATACGACAAAAAGTACTAGATTCAAAAAAGATTCGACTGAAGAAACATTCTACACAAAATCATTCAAGTTAGAAACATCAGACACAGAAACATTTGATGCAATTAGTATTCAATTGAGATTCAAGGCAATATCTGCTAAAAAAAAACATTCGGCTTGAAAAATGTTGGCTTAAGAAACAAATGCAGAAAAACTGGACTGTTTGATTCGAGAAAACATTGTACACAAAAACATTTGACGGCGAAAACATTAGGTACAGAAACATTTGAAGCAAAAACTGATCGACGTAATATTCGATTCAAAAAAGATTTTATCGAAAAAATATTCGATTAAAAAAAACTATCAACATTCGATTCAAAAAAACATTCACCTCGAATTCGACTCGATAAACATTTGACTCAGAAAATAGACGTAATACGACAAAAAGATTCAGAAAACATTCGACTCAAGAATCATTCTACACAAAAACATTCCAAGTTAGAAACATCAGACACAGAAACATTTGACGTGTGTAATTAGTATTCAATTGAGATTCAAGGCAATATCTGCTAAAGAAAAAACATTCGGCTTGAAAAATGTTGGCTTAAGAAACAAATGCAGAAAAACTGGACTGTTTGATTCGAGAAAACATTGTACACCAAAACATTTGAAGGTGAAAACATTAGATACAGAAACATTTGATGCAAAAACTGATCGACGTAATATTCGATTCAAAGAAACATTCACCTAAAATTGACTCAAGAAGCAGACTCGATACGACAAAAAGTACTCGATTCAAAAAACATTAACACTTAACAAACTATTGATTAAAAACAAAAACACTTGAATCGTCCAACATTCAACCTAAGTAAGAGTTCAGGCTTAAGTAAAGATTGATTAAGAATGGCCATAACTCGATATTTACTAAAAACTATAAAAGAAAAGTGTGACAAACATTGGCAGAATTTGAAAGATAAATAAAATTCGATTCGAAACATATTCGACTCAATAAAGCATTAGACGCAAAATAGTTTGACAATCGACTGAAAAACATTCGATTCAAAAAACAGTTGACTCAAGAAACATTATACACAAAAACATTTGAAGTTGAAAACATTAGACATTAGGAATATTTGACGCAATAGGTTTTCACGACCGTCGTTTACTGTGTTGAAGTCTTCCGGATGTTATCGCGCATATAAGTTTACACTTGACGTTTTGACTGACGTAGAAGGATTTCTAGAGACTTTAGTCTTTAGAAATCTTCTGAAGAAGCACCATTCGATCCCAAAGAAACAGATCAAGAAAGTATTCAATGTCAAAAATTCTAGCCGATAACATTAGAAAATCCATCAGCATTCGATTGAAAAACGTTAGTATTAAGAACAAATATTCAGAAATATTTCGACTTAAAAAACCAAAACGTTTCTTCGCAAAAAAATCAATGCAAAAAATTCGACCAAAATTGTCATCGTAAAAAATAACATCCATCTTAAGGCTAATTTGCTCTAAACATTAGACACAAAAACATTCTCTCTGAGAGTCAAGAACCCTTAAAGGCTCTAGCATCTTATTATACAGCCTCCAAACTAGTATGGAAATGTCTGCAAAACCTAACTGTTCTGGTCAGGCTCAACAAGGTCATCTTAGTGTGGATGATAGGACACAAATGGGTATTCAAAAAAACTGCAGTTACTTGCATTAAACAGGATTCATTTTAGGGCAGTAAGATGGTGAACAGGACATTGACAAAATGACATTTGGATTGAAAAATATTGGATTCAACGCAAAAAAAACCTATTCGAAAATATGTTTGACTCAATAAACAATTATTATTATTTCAGAAACTATAGCTAGAAAAAAGATACCTTATTTTAACTTTTGTAAAAATATGGTATCTATAAAGATAATATGCATTTACAGCAGCTATATTTAGCAAGTAATATAATACAGTAAATGATATATCGTAATCATTACAATGTTGAGCCAACAAATCTATCTAATGTATCACTATCAATGTTTCCATTTTCGTCCAGTTTGCATTTATGCAGTTTGAAATTACCTGCATTTATTTAGCTCTTAGAAAGAAAGATTATTATTATTATTAATAATAATAATAATAATAATAAAAGGCAGTGTAATGCGATTTTATTACAAATCCTTCAAAAGAGATAATTTTGCAACTAAAAAAAATTAACCAATCATAAACATGAATAACTTAAATTCTCTCGTTTCCTTTGTGTGTATGTATATGTACAGCTCTAGCTTTTAAAAGATAACAAATTTCCTGTGAAAGACCATGACTTTAAATTTAACAAACCATGTCTGTCGCGAATTTATTCGAACAAATATTTCTCTATTATAAATAAATATGAAACTAATCCTTATCGATGAAATTCCACATTGATGACTAAACTCCCTTATCTGTTTACCCAAACACAAAAAAAAACATGACAAACATCTGTCACAATTTATTATATTTTTTAATTTTAAACGCATAGTTTCTTAACGCTAAAGATAGAATTTTCAAATTGGATAAATTATAGGACGTAGCCTCGTCGTAACCTTTATAAATAGAGACGAATCAAGATAATTATGAAACATGTAATTAAAACGTATGTAATTGATAATAAGATAACTCATTTAATTGCGTACACTCACAGCGAATTAATTCAGCCTAATCAAGATCATGTTGTATATGTATACGTTGGCGTATGTATTCTAAAAATAATTTTTTTTTGTTGGGCTCTCAACTATTGTGTTAACGTTTACGGGTTAATGAAAACAACATTAACAAGTTTGTTTCTAAAAATCTCTATTTGGGTCGCTTAAATTTGAAATTAAACGCCCATTCTGCTCAATTATGATGGGTAAATATGATGGATTGGATTTCACTTTGTATTTATTTATTAGTATTAATATTTGCTGTTAAAATTTGAGGTTAAGTGCATATAAAGAGAGTGTTAATTAATGTAAATACATCAAATTAAAATTAAAATGTAAAAGTAACTTCAACAATTTCTGCGACTCCATTAGTAATCATTCCTGTTGATTCATAGTTTATACTTCTGTATGTTAGATATGATGGCTTAAATACATTCTTTAAGTAAATTAATGTGTCACATATGTACACACAATCGTGTTTTAACGGTAATTACAACGTTCTTATTGTTAGCTGTGTGGTATAAATCAGTGGAGCAGTATTTTTTTTTATTATTATTTAATGTAACATGAGTTAATTGTATCAAGTAATAATGCAAGAAAAAGAACGATTAACTGCTTCTAGGGTTATGATCGTGATTCATACAAACTGTACATTTTTATTATTTAAGTAATTAATTGCTCAATTAAAATCGTTTTAATAAAATTACTGATGAATTGAATGCGGTTGATGCGATGAGTTCGATTCTAAAGTGGAATTATGCAATGAAATCGTTCGATTTTCCTCCGCAATCATTAATTTTATTTCATGTGGAATTATCTTAATCATATTGTCGTTTCTATATTACGATGAAAAATCAGAAGTGTAAAGAGTAGGAAGGATCGTAGAAAAAAAAATGATCGATGTGTCGTGAGTCACGGCTGCAAAATTTAAGTAAGTAAGGAAATACACGCACCCGTATCATGTATAATTAATCTTTGTATGGAGGGGATTAGCTATGATATTGAATAAAAATTTATGTAAAATATACCACGTTATTAAACAATAAAGGTGGGAGAAATATTTATTTGAACAAAATCCTGAAGAAGCATTTTGGCCTAGAAATTTCAAAAGAGAACGAGATCATTTTGGCAAAATATTTTTTTTTTAATCTTAAAACTGTTAAAAATTTCTTGCTGGTTTTTTTTTATAGAATTTAATGTTCCAGTGTGATCTTTGGGCCACCACTGAAAAAAATCCTGAAGAAACATTTTGGCCTAGAAATTTCAAAAAAGAACGAGATCACTTTGGCAAAATATTTAGAAATTCACCGTAGTCATCAGCAAAAAAATTTACACAGCCCAAACGAAGTATGGAAGAAGGAAGTATGAGGACCATTACATTTTTCAAAATTTTTGGGCGTAGATACAATCTGTGTCCTATTAAGAGCTTCTGTTAAAAATTTCATCGTGGCACAAGCACTAATAAGCTAGGGATAAATGATTAATTAAACCATAGTCATCAAAAAAATCAAAAAAGTTTTAACGACATTTTCCAAAAAATATCTGTGTCCTAAAATAAAATTTCATTGGCACAAGCACTAATCTATGATGAACCCTCAAAAACAAAAAAATTTTTTGAGGACACCTACATTTTCCAAATTTTTGGGCGTAGATACAATCTATGTCCTACTAAGAGTTTCTGTTAAAAATTTCATCGTGGCACAAGCACTAATAAGCTAGAGATAAATGATTAATTAAATGTCATCAAAAAAATCAAAAAAATGTTAATTAAATTTTCCCGTAGACTATTAAGAGCTTCTGTTAAAAAAAAAATAATAAAATAAAATTAATTTAATCAAAAAATCAAAAAAATGTTTTGAGAGGACCCTACATTTTCCAAATTTTTGGGCGTAGATACAATCTATGTCCTACTAAGAGCTTCTGTTAAAAATTTCATCGTGGCACAAGCACTAATAAGTTAGGGATAAATGATTAATTAAACCGTAGACGAGAAAAAATAAAAATAAAATTTTAATCTATGAGAACCCTACATTTTCCAAATTTTTGGGCGTAGATACAATCTAGGTCCTACTAAGAGCTTCTGTTAAAAATTTCATCGTGGCGCAAGCACTAATAAGCTAGGGATAAATGATTAATTAAACCGTAGCCATCAAAAAATCAAAAAAATATTTAAACTATGAGGACACCTACATTTTCCAAATTTTTGGGCGTAGATACTATCTGTGTCCTATTAAGAGCTTCTGTTAAAAATTTCATCGTGGCATAAGCACAAATAAGCTAGGGATAAATGATTAATAAAGCTAGGGATAAATGATTAATTAAACCGTAGACGACACAAAAATAAAGGGATAAAATTAATTAAAAGTCTAAAAAAATGAAAAAAAATTTTTAACTAAGAGGACCCTACATTTTCCAAATTTTTGGGCGTAGATACAATCTATGTCCTACTAAGAGCTTCTGTTAAAAATTTCATCGTGGCACAAGCACTAATAAGCTAGAGATAAATGATTAATTAAACCGTAGTCATCAAAAAATCAAAAAAAATTTTAAACTATGAGGACACCTACATTTTCCAAATTTTTGGGCGTAGATACTATCTATGTCCTACTAAGAACTTCTGTTAAAAATTTCATCGTGGCACAAGCACTAATAAGCTAGGGATAAATGATTAATTAAACCGTAGTCATAAAAAAATCGAAAAAAATGTTTTAACTATGAGGACCCCTACATTTTCCAAATTTTTGGGCGTAGATACAATCTATGTCCTACTAAGAGCTTCTGCTAAAAATTTCATCGTGGCACAAGCACTAATAAGCTAGGGATAAATGATTAATTAAACCGTAGTCATCAAAAAAATCAAAAAAATTTTTTAACTATGAGGACCCCTACATTTTCCAAATTTTTGGGCGTAGATACTATCTGTGTCCTATTAAGAGCTTCTGTTAAAAATTTCATCGTGGCACAAGCACTAATAAGCTAGGGATAAATGATTAATTAAACCGTAGTCGTAAAAAAATCGAAAAAAAATTTTTAACTATGAGGATCCCTACATTTCCCAAATTTTTGGGCGTAGATACAATCTATTTCTCACTAAGAGCTTCTGCTAAAAATTTCATCGTGGCACAAGCACTAATAAGCTAGGGATAAATGATTAATTAAACCGTAGTCATCAAAAAAATGTTTTAAGTATGAGGACCCCTACATTTTCCAAATTTTTGGGCGTAGATATAATCTGTGTCCTACTAAGAGCTTCTGTTAAAAATTTCATCGTGGCACAAGCACTAATAAGCTAGGGATAAATGATTAATTAAACCGTAGTCGTAAAAAAATCGAAAAAAAATTTTTAACTATGAGGAAATTTCCCAAATTTTTTAGATAAATACTAAGAGGATCGTGGCACCCTAATAACTAGGGATAAATGATTAATTTTTCAAAAAAATGTTTTTTGAGGACCCCTACATTTTCCGTAGATATAATCTATGTCCTACTAAGAGCTTCTGTTAAAAATTTTTGGCACAAGCACTAATAAGCTAGGGATAAATGATTAATTAAACCGTAGTCGTAAAAAAATCGAAAAAAAATTTTTAACTATGAGGATCCCTACATTTCCCAAATTTTTGGGCGTAGATACAATCTATTTCTCACTAAGAGCTTCTGCTAAAAATTTCATCGTGGCACAAGCACTAATAAGCTACGGATAAACGATTAATTAAACCGTAATCATCAAAAAATCTAAAATTTTTTTTAACTATGAGGACCCCTACTTTTTCCAAATTTTTGGGCGTAGATATAATCTATAACCGGACTAGAATTCGTTACTTGATATCGTTGCCAACTTCACATCGGTAGGCCAAAAGAAGGACTGAATGGAGGATTCAATAATTTCCAATTGTTTTTTATCTGATATTTCTAAACATTACCATCCTACAGAAAAACCCCAATCTAAACCAAATGGTATTTGCTTTCTCGGTACTGGCCTTTTTTCAGTTGATCAAACTGAATTTCTCAAAAAGATGGATGTAATTTTGCTGGGACATCTTTTCTATGCATACTATCACCATTGAACAATTTGTTGTCACCCATTGCATTTTCAAGTACTTTCAAATTTGGGGTCTCTACTACACTTACCTGTTTAGACCAACTTGATATTTCAATTCAAGATGCAACCGTATCAAAATCACTCTGGATGTTCGAGGCTTTCCATTATTAAGAAAGAATGGGTTTTAATATTCAAACTAATGAAGTGTGACATAATTGAAACAGTTATCTACCAATCAGTGTCAGTGGTTTTCTTGTCATTTAGATAACAAAGCAGTTTAAATTAAAATAAAAGATGGAAAGTGTCAGACTCTTAGACTTAGGTTATCTAAATTTTGAAAACCTTTTGAAACACAATAAATAGTGAACACTAGGAGTTTTTTTCTATCTATAGTGATCAAATTTTTCTGGCAAAATAGGACCACTAAACAGATCCGAAAAGTTGGCACCACAAAGTAGTCAAAAATTGACAAAAATACTAGAAAGAATTGACCATTTATTGACCAGTATTGACCATCAGAGACTTAGATTGATCACATTTTGTTTGATTTTCAATTTTTTGTGGTCTAGAGACACGAGACAATAAGTCCTATTATTTTGAGCGTTTGACCACCACTCAAAATTTGTGAAAAATGCGATAAACTTTGAAACTCTTATATCTAACTTGAAGATCAGGTAAAATTTAACCGGAGGGTGGTCAAACGATGATTTTCAATTTTTTGTGAACTGGAGACACGCCACAATAAGTCGTATCATTTTCAGCAATTGACCACCTCTCAAAGCTTGCGAAAAGTGCGACGAACGTTGGAAACTCTGTCAATGATGGTCAAACGTCGGTGCGCTTGTTCAATCATTTCCAATTGGTTTTTTTCATATGTTTCTAAAAATCATCACCCTAAATGAAGATCTAAATTCAAATGGAATTTGATTCTGATTTTAACTGCAATCAAATCTGACACACTTCAACGATGTATTTCTTGTCATTTAGGTAACAAAGCAGTTTAAATTAACTTGGACTTTAAATTAACTTTTAAAACACAATAAACAGGAACCACTAGGATTTTTCCCCTCTCTTCAGTGATCAAATTTTTCTGGCAAGATAGGATTGATCACTAAACTTAAAGTCTAAGATGACTTGGAAATTTTATATAACAAGCGATATCAGAGATCTTGAGACGTAGTAAAACACTGAAAACTTGTTCACTTGTTATCTCATGTCTTTAGACCATAAAAAAAATAAAAAATCATCGTTTAGTCACTCACCAATGTTTTATCTGATACTGAAGCTATATATAACAGGGCATCCAAAGTTATTTTATATTTTTTACAAACTTTGAGAGTTGATCAAACTCTGAAAACGTTTCAACTACAAAACATCGAAAATTATCCTTGAACCCACCCCTTCTCGTTAATTTGTCCGATCTTGAAATTACATAAAAAAAATTACTGAGTTTCAGCGTTTGAGCTTTCAACATCGCTGCAATTTCTTGTTGCATCTAACTTTTCAGTTACGTTTAAAAATTTATCGCGCTTGTCACAAACTTTGACAGGTGTTATTGTCCTCTGACTTTAGACTAGAGAAAATAAAAAATTATTATTTGATCACCCACCGGTTAAATTTTATCCGACCTCAAAGTTACATATAAGAGTTTCAAAAAAAAAAATGATAAGCCTTATTGTCTCGAGTCTCTAGACTACAGAAAATTGAAAATCATCGTCTGACAACCTCTCAAAGCTGGTGAAAAGTGTGATAAACTTTGAAACTCTTATACCCAACATGAAGATCCCATCAAAATTAACCAGTGAGTAGTCAAACGATGATTTTCAATGTTCTGTGGTCTAGAGACACCAGACAATAAATCATATCATTTTCAGCGTTTGACCACCTCTCAAAGTTTATGGGAAGTACGATAAATTTTCAAACTCTTATATGCGTCTTCAAGCTCGGATAAAATTTAACCAGAGGGTGGTCAAACGATGATTTATGGTTTGCTATGTTTGTGACAGTTTCTGCGTGTTTTTTCTCCAGTTTTTGCGACTATTATTAAGTTTGCAAAAAATTATTTGATAGTCAAACGATGGTTAATCATATCCGATGAAGAAGTGGTCAATCGAAATCGCTGATGGTCAATAAATAGAGCAACTTGTTTCATGTTTCTAAACTACAAATCATCGAAAATTATTCTTGAACAACCTTCCTCCCCTCCTTTCTTTCCCCCTCCCACGTTGATTTGCCCGACCTTGAAATTACATAAACAATAACTAAACTTTCAGCGTTTGACTTGACTACCTTTCAAAATCTCTGCAATCTCTTGTTGGAATCTCTACATCAACTTGGCTTTTAACGAATCCCCCATAAATAAAAATCAAGATAAGCGAGATCAGTACTTCTTGCAGGCCATGCAACATGCCCTCTTTAATCAATGCATCTGTCTGTCCTTCTAACATTGTAATTGTAGTGGAGAGAAGCAGCTTTGTGTAAAAATCAAAAAGGTTCCCTGAATAACATGATGACCTAGAATGTCTTCCCAGACATTGAAGCTCCATTAACTACTTATTGTATTCTTGGTGAGATACCGGTGCATATTATCGTTAATATTAACCACACTATTGTTCTTAAATTTAGATTCATCATTGAATAAAATTTTATTTAAAGTCTGGATCTTCTAAAATTTTGTTCAGCATCTATTAAGGATTTCTGTCATATTTTGCTCTGTTTTATTTGCTCGATCCTGTCTATAATACCTGTATACAGTCTGTTTCAAAACTATAAATTTGTGTACTCCTCATTTTTTTTGTACCTATTGTAAAATGTTTATCGATCTGTCATATGGTTTGTCAATCATGGCTGTCACATTGACAGATAATGTTTGTCTAACAATAACCTTCAAAACTTAAAGACTGATTCACAATGTGCAAACTTAATCAAAATGTCAACAAATTTTTTTAGCGCCAGTTTACAAATGTTTTGTAATCATTATTAAAAAAATTGACGTAATCTTTAATTAAATAAATTTCAATTTCTAAAAATTACGCATATCTTGAAATGATATCGTTAATTTTGTTATATAAACATTATTATTAAACGCATTTAGATTACACCGAAACGATTTTGCAATTAAATTAAATGGAATATATAACAAAAAAAGGAAACAAATCATACCTTTGGCCTCAATTTTTCTTTCGGTTTGATATTCCCATCGTTGCCAACGTAATCTGGGACATTCTGCCGTTTAGTAAAATCGAAAAGTAAACTATTCTGAGGCTCCTTTTTCGGAGCTGGTTTTTTCCTAGTTAGGTTTGGCACTTCTTTAGCGGTATTCACTAAACCGTTCTCACTTTTATCCAAAGAAGAGGCACTACCGTTAATTTTGTTGATCAAGTTTTTCTCTATCACTTTATCACTTAGTTTATTATTGTGTCTCGATTCTGGCGAAGATATCTCGTTGTTTTTCACTTGTTTTACAGTTACAGTCTTTTCTTTAATCGTAGGAGGTGGTTGGTTGGGTTTCTTGAGCAAATTCGACGATTGATCGGTTAGTTTTTGTTTATTAATGTTATTAAGTGATGTGGTGTTGTCTAGTTTAGATTGTTCGGTAATTGGCACTGTATCTTGGGTGTACGGAGGGTTTTGTCGTATTGCACTGTTAGTGATGTTATTCCTATGTTCGCTTGTACCGTTTTGATTTGGTTTTGGTTTAATAGCGTTCACTTCTTTTTTAGGCGAAGTTATTCTCTCCTTAATTGGACTTGTCTTCTCTCTAATCGGGCTGGTCCTCTCTTTAATTTCCTTAGTTGGACTGATCTTCTCTTTAATTGGACTTGTTTTCTCCTTCTCCATCTTGGGCAAATGATCTTTAATTTTGGGACTTGAAAAGGCGTAGATAATCGAATTAGAACCCATTTTTAATTGTTTACCAGCAGTTTCTGATTCCTTCCCTTTAAAATCTTTACTCTTTTCCAAATTAATTCTATTTTTTTCCTCGACAATTCCATGTTCTTTCTCCGCCTTGATAAAATTCTCTGTTTGTTCTATTCTAAGATGATGACTAGATGAATGGTTGATAAGATCCGGAGTTTCCGAAAGACTAGAATTCAAAGAACCATTTACCTCTTCGTAAGGCGATGTAACTTTCGAAACGTCCGGTATAATTGGCAGTGGTGTTTGTTTAGCTTCCGATTTGTGTTCTTTGATTGGAGATCTTAAAGGCGGTATCGGTGATCCAATTTGAATGTTGTGCTTGTCCACGGAGGTTTCACGCTTGATCTGGAGTTTGGGTCGTTCAGTTTTTTGAATCTTCTCGATTTTTTCGACGTGAGGTGGTTTCTGTTTAATTGGCGGCTTCTTATTGCTGGCTTTCGTCGAATCGATTATAGTTTTAAATCCTGCGACTTTAGCGGCGACGTCACCGGTGCAATGTGGAGCTTTTGTTCGCAATTCCGCCCGTTCGAAAAGCTTCTTTTTCTCCTTAACGATATCTGGGTGAGGTTTTTCTTTCTCGTCCATTACAGGTTGGATTCGTTTCGGTCTGTTTAAACGCATTCCTATATTGTTACTAAAATTTTTATTCTCTTCGATTTGGAGCGATTTCTGCTTATCAATTGCGGTGTTGCAGGTTTTGTCACCGCTTCCTTCGATAATTTGCGTTTCCTCGAACGCTAAATCCTGTTGTTTACATTCAACGTCGTTCGAGTTAGTTAGAAGCGAATCGTGATCGAAATTGGATATGATTTCGACCGAACGGGCCCTTTTCATATCGGATCGTGTCACCGTCCTAGTGTTATTGTAGCGATTAGTGGTATTCTTCGCGTTAGCATGGTTGTTGTGGCGTTGGAATAATCTTTCAGTCTTCTTATTCTCTTCTTGATGTTGTATCGTCTCGTGTTTCTCATCGTAATCATCCAAGATGTGCTCTAAAGACGTCGCCTTCCGCAGATGCAAGATCGAAGGTCTCGTCTTGCATGTCGTCTCTCTGAGCGTAAGATTTAAGTAGCGGTTCTTCAACTTACTTACGATTCCCGGACCGTACTTCAATTCCTCCGAGGAATCCGAATCGTCACCTTTCCCGATCGTATCGATCAATTGATCGGTATGATCGATCCACGGTCTTTCCTGCACCATGTTGATGTCGGCACTGTTACTATTACATTTCACGTTGTGTTCTTTGTCGTCGTTGATGGCGTTATAACTATCACTATCGCTACTATTACCACCGTTGGTAGTTGCGGTATGACAACGCGACGTCAACGGAGGTTGTTGTACTGTAATTCCGCCGAACGTTACCGAGAAAGAAGTTGATGTGCCGAAGAACGGTGAAGACGGGATCTGAGGGGATTCGGCGGTGGTGCTACTCTGGTTGCTGTGTTGTTGTTGCAGCTGTTTGTTTCGCTTTCTCAGTCGTAGTTCTTTCAGCCAGAGCGGTGTGTCGCCCGGTATATTATCGATTTGATAATTCGATAACATATTTTCGGTAATACGATGTATTTATCGGATATATTTTTTAACGATAAAATAAATAAAAGCTACGATGAGACGTGAACATTTTCTCGAAAACCAGGATTATCCATACGACGATAACAATATACCCGTTTAATCCTTTAAAATGCCCTTTTACTTAAACACAACACAACACAATTTCACTCCAAACTCGTTTTATTTTAATCACTCGTTTGTGTGCACTCAACTGGTTTTTTTTCCAATTTAATATATCCCTATTTAGTCGATATCCTGATGTAAGTACGAGATTTTCTAACGATTATCGTATTGACTAGAACGTGTTGAATACTTTTCGTTTAAAATCGTTTCACTATACCTTACGACTAGCTAGATACTCTATCGATAACTAAAACTAAATACATATGTTGTCTACGGATAATTGCTTTTATCTCTGAATTTGGACAGGTGTGTGTGTGATGATAGAGAGTATTTGCTGCAACTGACGTGATTGTTAAAAAAAAAAAAAGTAGGGGCTTTCAGCGGCACCTAACGTATAGCGTACGCATGTCTTTGACTGGTTTCAGTTTCACGTACTTATATATCTGCGTACGGTAGTAGCCGTAGTAGCCAGTCGGATCGATAAATTGGTTCGAATGTATTAACAATAGGGTGATGGTGATGACACATTATTCGTTCGCCCAAGTGAAAGTCGAGATTGTCGATAGATTTCTATAAACCACGTCGCTAATATAGAGCGATTTAAGCGCCATCTATCGTAGTATTTCGTTCCTAACAGATTCCAACAATAATAGATCGCTGTAATTGACAGATAACTGTAATATGGATAGTCGCAAGTAAAAGACGTCAGAATAGTATAGCTTTTACTTCATAGATCGCGCTAAGTTGATTTCAAAATAAATTATTAATATAATTAAAAATATATTATTTTTCTTCTACTTTTATATGAAATATAGATTTATATTTATTTATTTGTATTTATGTAGTAATATAAGACAAAATAAACGTTATTTTCATATACAGAGTGTTACAAAAATGTTGGGCTGGCTATACAGGGTGTTTAAAAAAGATGCGGCAATATTAAAGGAGGTGATTGCCCAGGTCATTTTATACAAAAAAGTTCCTATAAACATAGGTCCGCAAACGCTTCGTTACCGATCTACAGCGTGTTGAAGTTTAGTTTTAGAAAAACAGTAAAAATTAGATTTTTCCAAAACGGCTTGAGATATCATAATGAAATTTTAGGCGTGTTAATAGCTGTGGGAGACACATACTTTCCAATACAACACGATGTTTCAGTCGTACCAGTGGCGCGCGTATTGGCACGTCACAGGCTATTTTTCAAGAAAAAAATAGAACGCCGCTGATTTCTCTAAAAATAAAAATATGTTTTTATTCTTTTTTTTATCGTACGACGTATTTTTAAACAGTCCTGTTTTATTCACTGACATATTGAATGAGTCTCGTGGTTAATAATTTTGTATGTGTCGAATTTGTTGAAGTTCCTTATCATGAATCCGCTATACGAATGCCGAGATGACCGACGCATGCACTACATTTATGGACTTGCTGATGGCAATGCATTAGAAGCTAGGCGGTTGTATACTGAAAGATTTCCTGGCCGTATTGCTCCTGATAGAAAAACTTTCGAAAGTATTCATCGGCGTCTTTATGAAACAGGCACATTAAGACGAAATGGAGGAGCAGGAAGGCCAAGGACAGCAAGAACGGTAGAGCTGGAAGAGAATGTGCTAGATGATTGAAGAAGATCGAGGTACTTCTACTCGAAAAATTGCTGACGCTTTGGTTGGTAGTAATGGGACTATTTGGCAAATTCTGAAGGAAAATTTGTTGTATCCATTCCATATACAACGCGTTCAAGCACTTCTTCCTGCTGATTTTCCTCCTCGCATTGCATTCTGTCAATGGCTTTTGCACAAAATGGTTTAAATCCCTTAATTCCTGATTATGATTCTGTTCACCGATGAAGCGAATTTTTCAAGAAATGCAATACGCAATTACCATAATAACCATGTATGGTGTGATGAAAATCCACATGAAATTGTTGAAGATCGTTTTCAACATCAGTTTTCTTTGAACGTTTGGCTTGGGATTGTGGGTGACTGCCTAATTGGATCGGTATTGATCTTGGTGTTTTTGAGAGAGTTCGCCAGTCAATGAGGAGAAGATTGGGTTCTTGCATCCGAGCTCGAGGTAGTCACTTTGCACAGTTTTTGTAATTTTTGGTTGGTAAAATTGTTGGTTTGGTAAAATATTTGTTTTTGAGAGAGTTGAATGAAAACCCTTGTTCTTTAAAATTTTTTTCTGTAATAAATGGACATGCACTAAAATGTTTTTTTTACCAAAAAACGGTACGTCGTAAGATAAAAAGTTAAGAGAGCTTTTTTCTTCACAATCAAACAAAGAATAAAAACATATTTTTATTTTTAGAGAAATCAGCGGCGTCTATTTTTTTTCTTGAAAAATAGCCTGTGACGTGCCAATACGCGCGCCACTGGTACGACTAAAACATCGTGTTGTATTTCAAAGTATGTGTCTCCCACAGCTATTAACACGCCTAAAATTTCATTATGATATCTCAAGTCGTTTTGAAAAAATCTAATTTTTACTGTTTTTTTTAAATTAAACTTCAACACGCTGTAGATCGGTAACGAAGCGTTTGCGGACCTATGTTTATAGGAACTTTTTTGTATAAAATGACCTGGGCAATCACCTCCTTTAATATTGCCGCATCTTTTTTAAACACCCTGTATACAGGGTGTTTCAGAATAAGATGCTGATCCTTAAGGGTGTCAATCCTAATAAAATTTGGCATATGGCTTCTAAGCAACAACAGTTATTTTTTGATATAGACATTTTTTTAATTTTTTATTCAGTGGCGTCCGTACAGGATGTGGACTAGATATTTTTAGAGAAATATTATGTACGCGACTGCTTTTTCTTAAAATAAAAATTATTTTTAAAATCTCTATTTATTTTAAGGTAAATTTGATTTCCTGTTTTTTTTTCGTCCGACGAACGGTTTCCGATCAAAAAATAAAGATCATTCAATGGGCATAATTATTGCTATGTACCTATTATCATTTTGGAAAAGGAGGCTATGAACTTTGTTGTCAGGGAAACAATTGCAATGACGAAATAATTAGATAATGCCAAACAGTTTTGACAGATAGTTATTTAAGTACACGAAAATTGCACTTAAATTAAATTTTAAAATCGTAATACCTTTAAAACGTATAAGTATCATGGTAAATTTTACAAATGCTGAGTTTGCTGATATGCACTACTTGTACGGGCTTGCTGACGGCAATTCATATGAAGCCAGACGATTATACCAGGAGTGGTATCCAAATAGAATAGTTCCGGATTCCCGAATGATATCAGGAACCCACAGAAACACCTGCACGAACACCGGAAGCTGAAGAAGCTGTTTTAAATTTAGTGGAACAAAACCCTGAGATGAGTACCAGACAAATTGGAAATATTTTAAATATTACTCATATCCCAGTCTGGAGAATTCTTCATGATTTTTTGTTATATGCCTATCATATTCAACGGGTCCATGCCCTACTTCCTCGAGATTTTCCATTACGTATAAATTTCTACCAATGGTTTCTTCGAATGGTTACCGAAAATCATGAATTTGACGCCGAAATTTTATTCACGCACGAAGCTAATTTTTCCAGGAACGCAATAAGACATTTTCATAACAATCATTTTTGGACTGAAGAAAACCCACATCATGCCAATTTTCGGTAAATGTTTGGGCTGGAATTATTGGCGATTATTTAATTGGGCCTTATTTTCTACCAGGCAGATTGGACGGAAACGCTTATTGTCAGTTCCTTGAACAGAGTTTACCAAATTTGCTAGACGACGTTCCTATTTTAATCTGTCATCGTATGTGGTTTATGCACGATGGTGCACCTGCACATTTCAGTCTCCAGGCGCGGGAATTTTTAAATCAATTTTATAGAAATCACTGGATAGGGCGGGGAGGAACACAGTCGTGGCCACCTGGATCCCCAGATCTAAACAGTCTAGTTTTTTTCCTGTGGGGACACACACTGAAGAGGAGTTGAGAAATCGCATAATATTTTGTTGTGACACTATCAGGAATACTCCAGGAATTTTTCAAAGAGTACGAGACTCAATGAGGAAAAGAGCTGAAGCATACATACTTGTAGGTGGTGGCCACTTTCAACAGCTAATCTACATTATAAAAAATGTCGAGGGAGATATTAAGGTTATGATAAAAAAACTTTGAACTTTTCTTCATAAGATCATGTAAGGATTGACACCCTTAAGGATCAGCATCTTATACTGCAACACCCTGAGGCTGTGTCTACAACTAAAAATAAGCAAAAAAGTTTATATAAACATATATTTTAAAATGGTTCGTTACTGAGTTACAGCCACTTGAAGTTTTTAATTTTTAATTTAAAAAAATTAAATCATAACAAATGTTCAAAATGACCTCCACGGGATGCAACGCACTGCTGAGCTCGTCGTATCATGGACTTGCCTCACGCGATCAAAAATTCTTGGTGTATTTCGAATTTGCTGGCATCCATCTTCCACTTTACGTTGAAGATCTTCAATATTTTGAATTGGAGTAGAATAATGGAAAGTCATTCTCACTAAGTCCCTGTACTCTTTGCTGGTGGTACGGATAAAGCTGATTAGTTCTTAAAATCCGTCACACACTCACATGATCGACAACTTCCGCCAATGCCATTCTTCGAGTACTAGCACCTGCATTTTCGCGATCCAACACACCTTCTTCCAAGTCCAAAGTTCTTGTAGTTCGTGGTCTGCCGCGATCTCGGACTACCGATTTGAAGGATCCTGTTTCCCTTAATCTAATATGAAGCCTTTCGAAAATTTTTTCGGTGGTCGGTCGATTATATAGGATGATGAATTAAGAACTGCTATTAGAAAGATTGGCCAATTTGGGCCTCTCAATGATAACAATTTTCTCCGAGGTAACTCCTACGATCCTAGAGCTTTCTGATTAATCTGTGCAACTTCATTGTATAGAGTCGGTGCTCTCAGGCCGTCCAATCTCCTTCTTTTTGTGAAGGGTACAAGTGCAATTTTTTCAGGATTCACCTTTTTACACCACCCTTCGACCATCTTTATTGATCTCTGCATAAGTTCTGAATTTATGCTGGTACTCCTACCAATGATGAGTATCATTTGCTCGTTGATTAACACGTCCTACAATAGAGGGCCATCCGCTAGAAACTGACACCTGCATCTTATTTCGTACCAGCGCTGCTTCTAATTATCTATAATGAACCATGGCTTTCATCCGCTCGCAAATAATGTTTTCTACTCCACGGCTTTTGACAGCTCGTCTTAGAGATTCAAGTGAGATATTATCAGAAGCACACCTTTTATTATAAAAGAAATGCTGCTAGCCTTGGTTATTTAAAGTTCAGCCTCCATTCGCGAGAAGCTGTTACAAAGCAGTTTCATATGATTCACCTGCTTCATATGCATGCTGATTAGGTTGTAGCAACCTTTCTATTAGAGAGATGTTTAATAAAACACCTTCTGGTGGTCCTAGAAACAAACAAAATGGTCTGAAAGATACTTGAGATGTTTGAAATGGTATCTGTAAAAGCAAATTGGGCGAAGTTTTTCGAGCAAAGTGATGTTTTCAGGCGAAGCTATCTTCCACAAAAATGGGTTTGTGAATCGTCACAATTGTGTAATCAACGCCTGACGGGTAAAATATTCCGTTAGATACTCATCAATCTATGTGGTTCCAACACGATGGTGCTCCATAACACAATACTGTCGAAATTTGTGAGTTTTTGGATGTCCTTTCCTGAACGTTGGATTGGACATGGAGGACTTGCCACATGGCTTCCGAAATCGTCAAATCTTACAAGCTGGGGGTTTCATTAAAAATAAAGTTTATGAAACGCCACCAATAAACCATAATGATATGCGTCATCGTATTTTAAGAGCGTTTCAAGCAGAAATGCTCAGAAATGTTCCAAAACTGTTTGCAAAAGCGATTAGAACTGTGTAGTGCCCAAAATGGACAGCACTTTGAACATTTAATATAATAGATAATAGATAAAGTGTTGGATGGAGCAATGTAGTTCGAAAAATGTTCTGATTTACTGATATATCAGTAATGTTGCTTTTTATCTTTTATCTTTGCTAGGTTCATCCCCAATTCAGATGGCGTCTTTTCTAAATTTTTCTTTCCAGTTTTGTTTGGTTCTAGTGGTGGTCCTAGTGTGTTCTGTTGGGCATTTCATCATCTCTTTCAGAAAACGTCATGTAATTAGGAAATGGTACAACTTAGACTGATTACACGCCTCAAAAAAAGAATCAGTTCCAGTAAAGAAATTGGAACTCGATGAAAAGAGAAGAAAACATAGTGATTCATTTTTACATCGTGTGAGAGTGTCTGATTTACGGATGGGAATTTCGAATACATTCTGTAGTATTATCTATTATGAAAACTAGCTAGACACAGGAACTTGAAAAACACGATCGCCATTTTAACTTTTTTTTGTTTTTGTACCAAACATTTTCAAAATCAATATCTATAGGATCTAGAGACCTGTAAATTCAATTATGAAACTTTGCCACCCCCCCCTTGAATGTCAAAAAATTGCTTTTTAGATGGCATCTACAATATAAAATCAACAATAACATCCTTTTCGCATTTTTTTCATTAGCGATTTGGACTGGACGTTGATGTGTCAGTCCGGGCCAAGCTTTTAGGCATAGAGATTTATAAAGATTCATTAATGAATCGCAATAACATATATTTTATCAGTCATGATCGGACTCGATACAAAATGATACTTTTCAACAACTTCCGAAATAAGTCCAAGGGTCCATGGACTTTTCCGCAGTACTTTTCCGCATGGACGTCCATTTAAGGTTCGCAAAAGGATCCATGGGTATCTAATCTGAATGTATTGCTGTTGGTGTCTCTTTGCCAAGAAATAAATACGAATTTTATTTATGGACAGCACTTAAAAAATCATATTGATTTTCAGTCATATGACAGTTTATAAGGAAGTATATTTTTTTTTACAAAATATCAAGTAGACTCTTAATTGGACCATATATGGGCGTCCGATAGGTCTTTAGAGGATCGACATTGGACGTTTATTGGACATTTTTGTGCTATCTGGGTTTGAAACATTTTTTCAAATAATAATAATAAATCGGGTATGGACCATTGCATCTCAGACTGGACACCCGGTATTTAGAAGGAACAAAATAGAATTCAGCAGAGAGGATCACTCCAGATATCGTCCTTGGAAAGAATCTATTGCAACTATTGTCCAATTACCTACTTCAATTATGGTATTTACTTTAATTATTTAACACTTCTCATATTATTTAAATTTAAATCGCAAAAGAGCGTTCAATTAATAAAAAATGAAATTCGGAGGACGAAACAATCTTCTATATTTTACATAACGCATAATACTTACATTATACATACAATTATAAAATTTGACAACTAAACGTAACAGTAAAAAGTAAATAGCGCAAATTCCATTAATAAAATTGCTGCGGTGGTATTTTGTGTACGCGACCACTACGCTAAAAACCGGACAAAAAAAAGAACAAAGCCAGAGAACTTCCACGGAGTCACGGGCCTTTTAGGAACACACGAAAAAAGGTTTAAATGGAGACAGCGAAGAATAATTTGAAAAGCAACAACGAACAAAAAAAAGAAGAGAACCGCAAATGCATGCTCTTTCTTTACTGCTCGTAAAGTAGAATTAGCATCTGAATACATTTCGGGCATTAGGTCCACCGCTCGAAAAACTTACGATGAGTGAAAAATACGATGAAAAAACAAACTGTTCGTTTCCGAAAAAAAATCGTGACGAGCTAATAAAACGGGAAAAAAAGATCCCGACACATTGTTAATATTCTTATGACTTCTGTTTCGGTTTCCCGAAATTATAATAGAAAATTTTTGTTTATGACATCTTATGATAGATCTCTTGGGGTGAGAACAGGAGCAGTGGGTGTCAACTCGGAAAAAACTTACTTTTCCGATGTTTTCCCCAAAGTCGACCGACCCAAGATTCATGTCGAAACTCGCTCTGCCGCTGTAAAATCCGTTTAGTACACTACTAGTTTAAAGAGGGTGAGGTATTTTCGCCAGATAATAATTTTATTTGTGAATCTGGATTTTTTTTGCTTTGCGCGGGAAAAATAGGAAATATTGAAATCTTCAACACAAACTATAAGAAATTTAGAGTAAATGATAGGCCTTCAACCCAATTTATGGATCAATTTGCTCAGACATTGCTGCTGTTGCCCAGAGTGTGTGTAAAAATCCATCAACATCAACTCGTCATCGTTCTGAAAAACTGAGCATTTCTCGCATTTCTCTGAGGAAAATTTTGAGTAAAAACTTCGGATGAAGGCTTACAAAGTTCAATTAGTTCAAGAACTGAAGTCTCGTAACCATTCGATGCGTTTTCGGTTCGCCAAATGAGGTCTAGAGATCGCTTAGATGAAAAGTCCATTTCCACATTGGAGACTATGCCAATAAGCAAAATCGTCGCATTTGGGGCTCAGAAAATCCAAACGTCATCATTGAGAAGTCGATGCACTCAAAACGAGTGCATCGTTTGCTCAAAATGATTTCGAAAATCGAAAACTCAACCGAAATTCTGATGTCAATTGATCGCCTCGCACGTGTGATTTGAGCTCGTTGGATTATTTTTTCTGGGGAGTCGTTAAGGATAAATATTATGCTAACCATCCAGAGACGATTGAAGCTTTGAAACTACAGAATGTAAGAGATTTGTCTAAACTTCCTTAGATAATTAGAGGCAAACTTCCATGCCCTACACATTTCCCAATGGAGATGAAAATTTTGCTCAAGAATACACAAAAGTATTTACGAATGTTTCTGATGTTATTTAGAAACGTTTGGTTGATTTAATAAATAAGAAAAATATGAGAGATACCATATTTACCGACAGGCATTCTGATAATTAAACGAACATGTTTTATGGAAAAAGACTTCCATAGAAGTCGTATGTGTCATAGGTTAAACTGTGAGACAAACCAAAATTGTAGTGTTAGCTGCAGTGCAAACATCTTCTTCTTCTTCTCAATTTAATTGGCCTCCGGATTGGTCCATTTCAGCCAGTCACTTTTGTAACATAAAGTCATAGAATTGTCTTTTGTTGACGCACACACGTTTAAATTCGGAAACGATATCTGTAAGGACGTATGAATATGGTAGAGTTAAGTTTAATATGATAAGCTATTTCTACTTCACCTACAGTGGCATGCAAAATTAAGCAAAGCAAGTTGTCTAACTACTGTGCAAGCAGGATTTTAAAGTTTAAGGTTGGTCTTCTTTAAGAATTCCATAACATTCATAATCGTTTCTTTGTTTGTATTTTCTAAGACGGAGAGCACGTTTAACGGTGATTGCAAGTTTTGGCTGATTAGTTTCCTGTAGAGATCATTCGATAAATTAGTTTGGTCTGGGCATTCAAATAATAAATGTTGCAGATCACCGACTTTACCACAACTACAGTTAGGAGAATACTTGATCTTAATTTTGTTTAGGTGGAAAGGGGTGTGACAGTGATTGAATCGCATTCTTGTAAATGTAACAATATGAGATCTAGGTAGATTACATTTCTCAAACCAAGGTGTTACAAATTTTGGCATAATCTTTCGCTTTGGATCTTGTGAATCTGTCCCATTCCTCTTGCCAAGCCGCAGTTATTTCCTTATTTTCCTAAGAATATCTGGTACAGTGGCTTTATACAGTGAAGTGGTTTCATTAAGAGATCAAGGCTATCTTTGATTCATTGATTCTTTCTGTAAGCGTATCAACTTTACCTTAATTGTTGACTATTTGACCCAGGGAGGCGTTGATGTCTGTATTGTTGATTCAACAAGCATTTTGGGAATCTGAAAAAATCAAAGATTTCCTGATGTTCTCTCTTGTAATGTTAATTCCTTGGGTCCAATTTCAGTTCATGTCGAAGATTCAATTCTTTTACTAACACGCCGATTCCTACCGATTCAGGATTGGAATTTTTGGAGGCATCTGTATATATTGATGAGAAATCTGGCCACTTGGCTTGTACTATAGAGTTGAAAGGGGGATTGATTATATTATAGGGAAGATTGACAATATTTTTGCAAATTTTAGATGTGTAGGGAGAGGTTTTATTTGGTGGAAGAAATCAGTTTTCACGTTAACCCATCGTTATTGTTTAGTGCCCCTTTGTATAAATTTAAATCTGAGAGGAATTAACATGGGAGCTCCTGTTGTCAGTTCATTACACATGACTTATTTTTATATATTTCTAAACTTTCGAAAAATTTAGAAACTTACAATTGTTTATTTGTTAATTAATTTAACATTCGTATGATCGATGTTGTGATCTGTTTCAAAAATGTGTTGGGCAACGCTCGATTTCTCAATTCTATTAAAGCATATGCTCTTTGAATCTAGTTGAGACTGGTCTCCTGGTTTGCCCAATATATTTTTGATTACAATCTTTACAATTGATTTCGTAAATACCTGACTTTTCTAGAGGTTGTATTTTATCTTTAGGGTTACCGATGAGACTTCGTAAACTAGTCCCAGAACTGTAAACTATTCTGAGATTAGCTCTTTGAAGATTTTATCAAACCTTTAGATAAAGGGATAAGGGGGTAGGTGAAGCTTTAACATCCTCTCGAAAAGTCTAGATTCTTTCACAGTTTTTTTTATAATTAAACTTCCTTAAATTTATAGATATGCTGAGGCTTTACACTTGGCCGCATCTTTTATAATTTTAATCTATTGAGGGAAAAAAATCTGTCAAAAAATATTGCCATTTTTTGAACACAATGATGGGAATCAAATATAGCGAAAATACTGGTTTCTTTCTATACACGTCAAACTCTAATCTATTGTTATTTCTAATTACTAAAGTATCTAGAAAGGGTAGCTCTCAGTTTCGAAGTCCTTTCACAAGTGAACTTTATGGTTTCGAAGCGATTATTTAATCTATTGAGATAATCGTCAATATTACAAGTGTCTTAGCGAAAATAGGGTCAACCAAACTAGGAAAGTATTCGCTCTCAGATTGCCGTTCTTTTCAAAACGGTTCAACTCCCGTTGAATTGAAAAATGTTCTGTTTCATACAGATGTCAGTTAAGCGAATATATTCCTGGACACATTGTTGACTCAAACTATTTTGAAGCAACAAGTCCTCGAGGTATGTCAAGGTGTCTGGAATCGGTACACTAGGAAAGAGAGAACTAACATCAAATGAAATCAATATTTCACCCTCCAGCACCTGAATATTTTGAATTTCTTTAATAAATTCTAACGAATTTTTTACTGCAAAACTAGGTTGCTGTATTGGCAAATTATTAAATTCATTGGTCAGCCATTTGGAAACCTTATAAGTCGGTGCGTCAATTGCCGAAACAATTGGCCTTACCGACTTGCCAGATTTGTGAATTTTAGGTAAACAATATAATTTATGGATAACAGGATTGGAAACATGTAACTTACGTCTAACATCGGCAGTAACAAGGTTGTTACAAGCTTTAAACACATTGTTGACGTCTCTAATCATTTTCGGTAAAGGAATTTTTGAAATTGACTATAAGGACCACTACTCAACAGGTCATTAACCCGATCATAGTAGTCCTCTTTATCTAAAATAACAACCTTGTTCCCTTTGTCAGCTTTCAAATAAAAACAATCTTTTTCCCGCAAAGTTTTAATGATTTTAATGTTTTCGGATTTCTGAGGTGATTTATAGGATTTAAAATTTTTTGAAATAGTATGTTTGTAGACCTCCCTAACGAACTGTTTTGTGGGCTCAGGAAACCGCTGGATAGAGGATTCTATCCTTGCAATAACCCACTCAACATTCGATTCACGAGTCTGCAAACCAAATTTCAATCCTTTATTCAAAAGATTAAGTTCCCGTTCACTAAAAGTTTGCGAGGAATGATTTTCTACTATGTTAATGTTAACTTTCTTAATTTCCTATCATGAGAGAATTTCTTATTCTGAACTTTCCTAACCGTCTCCCTACGTCTTCAAATAAAAAAGTAACCCTCGTTGTCCCTACGAAATCCGGGCACCCTGTGTTTCACAATATGAACAATCAAAGTGCAAATTCGTCACTTTCTGATAGTGATAAATGTATTTCATTTGATTTACAATAGATTTTATTTGTTCTTAAGTTGACGGATCGATCATCTGTTCCAACCTTCTTGGGGATACGTACATTTCTCTCTCACATTTTGGGTTTCTTATTGAAAAAAGCAAGCGTGTTATATGAAGGCAATAATCCCAAATGAATCTATCAACACTAAAACTCCAACACTTTTTCATGTAAAAAAATCTTTCTCTGAGCTGCAAAACATGAGAAAATCAATATATTCTAAGAAGGAAAGAAACTATTGAAGCTCTACAATCTGTAGATATAAAATTTTAACTTCTACATTAAGATGAAGGAGAATACTTTTTTAATTCATTTTCAAAAATACATGTTTCCATTTACTTAATTTTTTTGTCTGAAACTGTACCTACTATAAGTAAATCGTTCCTGAGATGTGGCTGATTAACATTTTTATTTGGCCAACAGGTATAAAGTAAAAATAAGATAGAACCTTAGACCGATCCCTGTGGAACGCCAAACTTAATACATCTGTTAACAGAGGGGATATCTCTAAGTTTAAGCTCTTCTTAAAATTCGAAAACGCCACTAAACCAGTTTTACTTTTGTCTAATGTTTCGTTCTAATTTGGTGAACCTAATTGCAAAGATGTTTTACAAGAATGATCTTGCCTAAATCCTGATTAATCGATCAATCATTTTTAGGTGTTTTATATAATTGTAGTACACTTCGCTACATTCCTTCAGATTCCCATCATTGTGTTCAACACAAAATGGCAAGCCTGAATTTTTTGGTCCACAGACTTCTCACTTTCCCCTTGAACAAGGCGAGGTATGAGAAAGAGCTTAAAATTATAAAAGATGCGGCTAAGTATAATGGTTTACAGCCTCAGCATATCTATAAGTTAATTATGAAGTTTAATTATAAGAAAACTGTGAAAGAATCTACGACTTTTCGAGAGGATGTTAAAGCTTCACCCGTTGTGACCCTCCCTTACGCTCCCTTTATCACTAAAGGTTTGAGTAAAATCTTCAAAGAGCTAGATCTCAGAATGTTTACAGTTCTGGGACTAGTTTACGAAGTCTCATCGGTAACCCTAAAGATAAAATACAACCTCTAGAAAAGTCAGGTGTTTACGAAATCAATTGTAAAGATTGTAATCAAAAATATATTGGGCAAACCAGGAAGAGCAGTCCCAACTAGATTCAAAGAGCATATGGCTAATCTTAGATTTAATAGAATTGAGAAATGACAACACATTTTTGAAACAGATCACAACATCGATCATACGAATGTTAAATTAATTAGATAAACAAACAATTATTTGTCAACAAGTTTCTAAATGTTTTCGAAAGTTTAGAAATATATAAAAATAAGTCATGTGTAATGAACTGTGACAACGGACCTATCCCGCATTCGTCATTGTTTTCGTTAATCGGAAATTAATGTTGCGTATCGGATTGAACGTGCATAATATTTAGGTTACCTGTTTTTGTAGATTTTATTTTAATTTAGTTTTATTATCGCCTTGATAATGACAGCATTGCTGTTGAAACGCGTCGGTGTTTTAGTTAAAACTTGTTTGGTGTTTAGTGGGTTAAAGTGTTTAGTGTTTTATATAATTGTTCCACAGCCTTCATTATTACATGAGAAAATATATTTTTAGAAAAATAATAATCTACAGTACACGTATATTATAAGAATATATTTATTTCTTCGTTTTCTTTCCTTTCTTCTTGTCTTTACCCTTTCCTTTTCCTTTCTTTTTATTACTATACGGTCCAAGATGTTTCCGTACCATAACACCTCTCCAAAATGCTTGTATCTTCGTCACTGCCGCAATCAACCTCAGATCGTGTTCCAATTTCTGCCGCATTTCTTCCTTAAACTGCACCCAACGTTCCATTTCGCGCGAACGCGATTCATAATCATCCTTAAGCAATTTGAATTCATTTTCGCAACGTTCCAAGTTTATCTTAATTTCGAAAATATTACCTTCGATGTGTTCCAGATCGTCGTCGTATTTACGCAGCCACCTCTCGATATCGTGATCGCAAGCGTTATATGTTCCGTTAAAATATGAACACGTTTCGTGGTGTATACGATTTTCAAGCATGATTTTCTCTGTGTAGTCTTCGATGGTATTGTTTAGATCTTGTATTACGGAATTGTTTCGGAAATCGTTCAGATAACAGCGATTGTTTTCCCATTTATCAAGGTAACGACGTTTTATATCAGAATACAGGATTAAATCTTCGTATTTGTTCTCCATTTTACTGAGATCTCTGACTTTGCTCTGATACGTATGTCGATTTTTATCGTGGGAATCTTTCGTTTGACGGGTCACCATTAGGAAATCCACTACGTTTTCGTTGAAGTCGGCGATTAGCGACATCGCGTCCATATCTTCCTGTTCAAAGACGTCCACGGTTGTTATTAAATTATGAACGGATTTCCGCTGATCCATGTTCATTAACGTATCGTACAATGTACTGTGTATTATAGAGATCAATTTAGCTAGTTTCCTCCTGTTGGTGTATTCGTATATATCAAATTCATCTCCACATTCATCACTTGCGAAACGTTGATTTGGCGGCCTATATGTGATCTTCTTGTACCATCTCGAATCAATTTTTTCGCCCATGATGGTTCGCAATACGACCAACTTGTCTAAACATTCGTTCAGAACTATGAAGGGGGCACGTTTCATGAAGCATAACTCGCGTTTTACTTGCTGGATAGATATTTGACGGCTGCTCACCGGCACGATACACGAGTCGCGTTTACTCATCGAATTCATCTCGTAATCTTTAGCGAAATCATCCAAGAAATGTTCGTAAGCGCCGTCATGCCATTCCTGAAGATGGATGCTTTTAACTTTGAAAGCATCCATCTTCAAGAAATTAATTATATATAACTATATGAACTATATAAAAAAAAAGATAAAACTTTTTAAATTGTCAAAATTGAAACTTCATTTAACGTAGACAACTTCTCTCTAGATTGGGTTGGTATAGTGAGACAGATTTGAACCAAATTGTGATAATCATGCACCAAGCTTTTTAAACATGAACATTTTGAACATACCATGAATGATTCTTTTTTTGCTAATTTAGGAAAGATTAGTGATGAAGAGGGGAAAAGATTCCATCAAGATATTGCAGAAATCGAGAAACGATATCAAGGTAATTCCACCTCCCCGCATGATGGAAGATTATTGCCGGTTTCTCATTAGAGAAAGCAACAGCCGATACAAGAGGAAGAAATAACTCGGCTATAGTGTTATTGCTATAGAATTGCCAACACGTTTTCCAATTTTTCAGTGTTGCCAAAGTAAATATTTATTGTAATCATACTATCGTGGGCAAGAAAATCAGGACAGTGTCAAAATCGTTATATGTCAATTTCCTTTATTTTGTAGCATTGTAATTTTGGCGATAAACGTCAATGTCAAAATTTTGACATTTCCCGACTTAGTATTATGAGTAAAGATAGTCACTTAAGTAGTCACAATTAAACCCACTCAAAAACAGTGTCCTTTTTTTGCTAACGAGAGTCAGTTAAACAGAGGTTGATTATTTTTGCTGAACGCAACGGGCGGGTGGTTTGACTATTCTGCAACCAAGTAGAATCGAAAGCCTGGCCCCGTGGGGTTAGACGCAGCACAGTCGAATCCAGGGATACATTCGGAGACAAAAGTTTTGTGGCGTAAAATTTGAGTTTCTTCTAATCTAACATAAAAAGATAAATAGCAAAACAGAGACAAATGAGCAGGAAACAAATTGAACGGGACTATACTTGATTGTCAAATCTGAAGAATGAGGGCGTGCAAATGAATGTGGTAAGGGGGTTGATAAGTTAGTTCGCATATTTTCTGGGTCCTAAATCTATTTGGTCGCCCTCTAGCTCTATTTTTCTGTCAACTTTACTAATATCCACGGCTGTAATCGACGCAAACACAAAACGAAAAGAGGTGGAAGTAGTTAAGACAATGTCCAAAAAATACAAAAATTCTGAACAGCCCTCAGCCCAAAATACAACCTACAATTGCTAAAATAAATCAAACAAATCAAAGTTCTCACAAGATTACCGAATTTACACTGCAAAATAGCTAAACTAAGATAGTAATTATAGGTGAAACTCTGAATATGAAAATGGGTTATAAATAATATCAAAATATTCGCCCTTCTTTCAACCATCATTTGGGTACGTTCAGAATTTCGTCTCTCCCTCTGTTTGAAATAAAAAGATTAGATTACAATCTGTCAATTTTTGGTACTATGGTCCTGCAATCCTCTTTCTAGGGTTGGACAAAGCCCTTGAACACACGACAAAAAAGAAAGTTAAAAAATTAAATAAATCAACTCGAAGTGGAGTTAGTCATGTCTGATCAAAGTTTGATCGCCTCAGTGGTAGTGGAGATTTGGTTCGCCCTGACTACGGGAGGGGGTCTGTCGGAATTAAGAGTGACCAATTTCTTGACTAGGACGTTGTCAGATCTCAAAACTCTAGCGAGAGTTTTTTCAGCAAGTGAAGCAGCATGTTGGAGCAAAGTGGGTATGTTCAAATCTTAATGTAAATGTACATTTCTGCATCACCATGGAAGGTAATACATCTCAAAACTTTTTCCTATGAGAGACAGCTGAGCTCGACCAGCTGCGTTAAACTTGGCTGAAAACTCGGAGAAGTGGTGTTTTAAAGTAAATCTGGAGTCCAGCATCATGCCCAAGTATTTAACGGTTCGACTCCAGGGAAGGCGTATGTACATCCTCAACAAAGATGTTGGTTGGAGGAGCCAATATTTTCCGCGAGAATCTGGCAGCCACACATTTGTCATGGTTTATCGCTAGACGCCATCTGGTAGACCAGGATAAAAACTCATCAATCGCCCTTTGGAGGCTTGTGCAAACGAGAGTGTCGGATCTAGACGTCATTCATCGGTGCCCTCAACCTTAGGCAAGTCAGACACAAAAACAAGAAAGAGCTCCGGCCCAAGGAGAGAGCTCTGCGAAACTCTCACCAGAATAGGTATGGTAGCGGAAATAGTGGTGCCCATACGATCTCATGAGTTGAATGATGGCGTATGCATTTTAAAAAGAAAGCCAGAGTGCCAGACCTAGTCGAATGCACTCGCGACATCCATGAATACAGCACCCATAGACTTGCGTCTCTCCTTGGCATTTCTGATTTCCTCAACGACCCTGAGGAGTTGGAATTCTGTGGACAATCCTTTCCTGAATCCGAATTGTTCGTCTTGTAGGATGTTAGAATCTACTATTTCCGCTCTGAGACGATTTAAAAGAATAGCCTCGGCGATCTTCGAGATGTTGGAAAGAAGACTTATCGGTCGGTGGTTTTGAGACAAGCGATGGTCCTTGCCCTTTTTAGGAATCACCCTGACGTGGGCGTGTTTCCAGATGTTCCAGATGAACTTGATTTCATCTACATCCGTTGGAGTGATGTGGTCCCCTGATGAACCAGGACAAGGTCCACATCGATGTCAAAATCTTTGAATTCAACATCACCATCAATCAATTTTTGGTAACAAATAGATTTTTTGACATTTGAAGTAGCAATACACGTCTCAAGAACAACATAGACGTCACATAGAACGTCATTTTGATATTTAGCGAAATTTTAACGACATTGGGTCATATATATTCATGCTTGAGGGCGTGTCTATGCTTGAGCACGCGATGTTAATACATTTGTAATGAAATTTACATCAAAATCGCGTGATCAAGCATCGGCACAATTTCAAGCACGGACTATAAATATGACCCTCAATATGATTCATAGATCAGTAAGCGCAGCTTAAAATTTGCCCGTCAATATTTTGCAATTCATAAAAATTAACAATCTTATAAAATTGGACGCATCAGCAGAAGCAAACAGTTACCTGGTCGCAGCTGTTTGCACAGGCTGTTTGCTTCTGCAAATGAAGCCATTGATTACCAAATACATTACAAGAAATTTGAAATAAATAAACTTCAATTACGATATGTTGTTTATATTAGATTTACTAAGGATTTCGAATTCGTATTTTTGTTCATATTAAGTAAACGCCGGACCTTTTTATAATTTCATATTTCATATAATTATGACATTGAAACTAATGACATTTCTAAATAAAATCAGGTTTAGAAAGTAATTTTTTCTTTAGACAGTAATTTAAGGTTCAAAAATATGTAATTTATAAGTTCTAATCTAAAATGGTCGAAGGAAATCGCATTGTCTGTTTTATCGCTAGAACTGTGTAGCTCTCAATCATTCTACGCTTGCAAAATTGACAGTTTAAGGAGATTGTTATTTCATCAATTAAAATCAGAAAATAAACGATTACGGTCATTAAAAATCTCCGTGTCCGAAACGAATGAGTATAAATGGTTATCATATTGTCATTCAAAATGGGGATTTCACCAGTTGAATTTATAAATAAATTTCTGTTCATTCTTTTCAAGTTCATATTGAAGTAATTATATATTATACATATATGTATATAAGGTACATACCGAAAAATATCTATATGATAATCCAATTATACCCTTGTCTGGATCATTCTTTCCTGGTTTGAACAACTTGTACTTCACCATTTATAAATGCTCTTAATTGATGAAAAGGAACCACCTGTTACGAACTTGGTCAATAGTGGATAACTAATATAGTGTAATCACAGATATCTGAATTGTAAGATTAATACCTACGTTTATACATACATATCTAAATCAATACACTTGTAATCTGAAATGGTTATTTTTATTAGAAAAGATAGGAAAATATAATTTATAGGAGATGCATACTTGTACATATATTGTTGATAAAGTGTACTCCTTAATGTTTACTTTTTTTTTATCGTAGAAACATATCTCGATATAATCGCAATTTCGGTTAGCAATGTTTTATTATAATTTAGCTACCAGTCTAATACTATATATGTATATGGTGTTTTATTTTATTTCTTTTATTTTTATTATATTATTCATTAAATTTAAACAAATTCATCTTTATTTTATAGATTAATTTCTAAAATAATCAAGAGGGAGAATCAAAGAGTGATGGATAAATGTCGTTATGAAAGAGATTAAGAAGATGTGGATTTGGAAATTTAATAAGCGAATTAATCAATGTGTGTGCACAGATATTTACAGGGTGGGGCAGAAAAACCTATCCGATTTCAAAACGTTATAAAATTAAAACCACTCAACTTGACAAAAAATTTTTTTATTTACATATCGCAAATTTTATGCCATTTTTAAATTTAAGTTTTGAAAAGCACATCACATAAATGTCGTCCTTGGGAGCGGATACACTGATTTAAGCGCTCGCGGTAGCTTTCCATGACTTTCACCGTCATTTCCACAGGAATTTCTTCAATTGCCCGAGCAATTTCCCTTCGTAAAGCAAGAAGGGTCCTTGGTCGATGCTGGAATACCTTCGATTTGAGGTAACCCCAAAGGAAGAAGTCACATGGATTGAGATCCGGTGAGCGCGGCGGCCAGCCAAGATCACCTCTCAGAGAAATGAGGCGTCCGGGAAACATTTCCCTGAGAATGTCCATTGATCGTCGCGATGTGTGGGCGGTTGCACCATCCTGTTGAAACCACACATTTTCCACGCCAATTTCTTCCATTTTGGGTCGACGAAAATTTTCCAGCATGAAACAATAGCGCTCGCTTTTGACCGTTACGGTTTGCCCATTTTCTTCAAAAAAGTAAGGCCCCCAGACGCCTAGGCGGGAAAGAGCACACCACACAGTCACTTTTGGGCTATGGAGAGGTTCCTGATGGATTTCCCGAGGATTTTCGTCACTCCAATATCGAAAATTTTGCCTGTTTACGGCGCCACAAAGGTGAAAATGGGCTTCGTCCGTGAAGAGCACAACATCGTCGTTTGGGAGTTCTCGGAGATCGCGACAAAGGTTCGTACGGGTTTCAAAATCCCTTTCACTTAATTCCTGTGCAACAACCATTTTGTATGGATGCATTTTGAGGTCCCGGTGCAAAATTCGCCGAATACTGCGGTTGGAAATCGCCAAAGCGAGCGAATGTTTTCGCGCCGAACGACGCGGGGAATGTTCAATCGCGGCTCGCACATTAGCCACGTTTTCAGGTCCTGTTGCTGTCCTGGGACGTCCAGGCGACTTCTTTTTCAATGCTGATCCCGTCTGTCGAAAATTTGACACCCACACTTTAATCGTAGCGTGATGTGGAACAGGATCATGACGTCCGAGTCCGAAATGAATTCGAAACGCACGTTGTGTAGCAATTATCGAACCGCCGTTTTCGATAAACCGCTCAATAACAAAAGCGCGATGTTCACCAGACCAAGGCATGTTGACTACTGACAAATGGCATAAAACCGGCCTTCTAACGGTTATTACCCCACTACTCTACCTGTTCCCTCTTCTGAGAAAAAGGGATTTGAAATCGGATTGGTTTTTCTGCCCCTCCCTGTATGTTATTTTACATAAAGAATAAGGTCTCAAAAGGAGAAATGCACAAGAGTTGGCCATCATTAAGCGAGATCCAGAACACTTCCTACCAAAATCCGAGCATGGAATTGAGTTTCGAAAGTTTCTTGCAACAGCATATACGAGGAAGATCGTGGTCACAGTTGTTTGGGATCCCGACAGTCTTATTCTTATAGATTTTTTTAACACTTGGCCAGACTATAATTGGACAATATTATGCTTCGTGAGTCCGTCAAAGAAAAAAGGAGGGGAAAACTCTGCTGTTTCATGAGAACAACACTTCTGCTCACAATTTCAATGGCCACAATTTATAATGCAGGCTTCGAAATTTTCTGAGATTTAGCCTCCTTAGTGACTTTTTCGTTTTTCTGGTGGCATTCTGGCTGCTCTGTACCATCGTATTATATTGAAAAATAAAAAATTCCACCTTTCCAAGTCGTTTTATTTTATGTCAACCTAAAATAATATTTAAGAATATGTCGTGACTTTTAAGTTTGTTATTTATCATTTGAATCTAAAATAAGTCTAAAAATTCAAACATTAATTCTTAACTAAAGTTTCTAAAGTTAATTTCGCCGTCACTGATTTATCACATCGTACAATGACACTCAACTTGACCCTTATCACTCACGGAATAGCTTTAAATCTCCCTCGAAATAATTAATATAAACTGCGTCTCGAATATCCAGTAGTCTACTTTTCCTCTCACATCATATACGAGAATTAATCTCACTCTGTCAGATATAATAAATTAATAAAAAAAGGAGCTTCTTTCATATTTATGAACTAGTTTATAAATGGTATTTCTTTAATTTAATAACGTTGTTAGGAAAACATTTCCTAGATATAAAAGCGAAGTAACTGACAATTTTACGCAACAGTAAAAACGTCGAGTTTAATTTGCAATCAATGCAAAATAGTTCACTTTGTACGATTTAAATTACGTTTCGTGCATTTACGTAAATCTGGTTTTCCATTAGATTATCTTCAAAGACAAGGACTTGTCCTTCCTTGTGCTTATTTCCGCTGCGAGATATTCATCGAAACTTTTCTTCGGAGTTGTATTCAAAGCTTTATAATTTAACCAATTTAAACACCTTTTGGTTGTTTTCTTCTTCAATCTTTTTAATCTTATTTGTAGCAAACTCACTAACTTGAGCAATTATTATTATATAAACCAGGAAATACGGCAATGTCGCTGGATTTATCGGAGAAAAGGTAGAGAGAAAACTAACGTCAATAGTTTATTAACGCTCTTAAAATAGCGCAAGACAAGAATTTCAATGTTTGAAAGGAAGACTTTATCATAAATGCCAATTGCCTATAACCTTTATGGATCTTAAATAATTTGATACAATAACAAATAAGAACAATTCTATTAAATCTAATATTAGCCATATGCTCTTTGAATCTAGTTGGGACTGCTCTCCTGGTTTGCCCAATATATTTTTGATTACAATCTTTACAATTGATTTCGTAAATACCTGACTTTTCTAGAGGTTGTATTTTATCTTTAGGGTTACCGATGAGATTTCGTAAACTAGTCCCAGAACTGTAAACTATTCTGAGATCTAGCTCTTTGAAGATTTTACTCAAACCTTTAGTGATAAAGGGAGCGTAAGGGAGGGTCACAACGGGTGAAGCTTTAACATCCTCTCGAAAAGTCGTAGATTCTTTCACAGTTTTCTTATAATTAAACTTCCTAATTAACTTATAGATATGCTGAGGCTGGAAACCATTACACTTGGCTGCATCTTTTATAATTTTAAACTCTTTTCATACCTCGCCTTGTTCAAGGGAAAAGCGAGAAGTCTGTGGACCAAAAAATTCAGGCTTGCCATTTTGTGTTGAACACAATGATGGGAATCTGAAGGAATGTAGCGGTAGAGATTGCCGTTGATTTAAATTTGCAATCAACACCATTCATAATTGTAACATATATCTCTTCAAAATGAAATTGAGGTGGTACAGATTTGGTGCACTAGGAACGAATTAACTATGAACGTCGTCAAATATAGATGTACGAGCTTCTCGCGCAAAAGAAGTAATATTACTTACAACTACACGTATGACAAAGAAAGAATTCAATGTACACAGTCTATGAGAGATTTAGGTATAATTTTTGACTCTCAACTTACATTTGTCGAACATATCAATCAACTTCATGTCCTCAAACTCTATTTTGCCTATGTATTTTTCATTCGTCCGTTCTAAGATGGAGTACACGTCATTAATAGTATGGTCATCAATCTACAATCGTCATATTAACACGATTGAACAAGTCCAAAGACGGTTCTTGAAATACTTATACTTTAAAGACAACTCGGAGAATCCTGTTCAGAATTTTAGCCATGGTACGTTGCTCAATTTATATAAGGTTGATTCTTTGGAACTTTGTCGTAATCACACAGGTATGAAATTTTTATATGACCTAGTCAACCATCGCTTAGACTATCCAAAACTTTTAGAACAAGTTAACTTTGTGTTTTACTGCAATAAACCGAATACTAACAACTATAAAATAATAAATTATATAAAACAAAAAAAAAATTAAAAAATATAAATTAATTCCTTCTATAGCTATCAACAGTTTTTGGAAGTACGTGACCTTTCTTTAGATTCCAAATCTGCTTCATGATATTGATTTTGTACCTGCAGGAGTGTCTGATATTCCGATGAACCGTCAAAATTATTATCTCAATGTTGACTGGAGAAAATATATTGAATGAATCTATTTCAACAGAGGATGAAGTAGTAGTTAGAAAGAAAAGGTGATAATGATCTTGGAGTGGGACAAAACAAAGGAAACAAAATAGGAAAAAAGGCAGGGCTGCTATTATGACTATAATATACAGGGTGTCCCATGACATGACTGCCAAAACCTAGGGATGTATTATTGAGGGAATTTCAAGTCAAAAATATCTAATGAGCATGTGACCAAAACTCTGTCGTAACTAACCTACGAGCATTAATTAATTTAGAAAGAAGTCGCTTTATTGATTTAGTTGTTCAAAATTTCCATCTAATTGTTGTATACGTAGTCCAGCTCTCTTTAGAATTGAAGTGGTAGCTCTGTTAATAGTCTCAGGATCAGCACGGTTATATAACTGCAAAACGGTTTGACTTAGAAAACTTGTTCTTAGCGTAAAACTCTTATCTTACCATCACCTGGGTCCCTACAAATCGAAAATTTTCTACTTTTTTTTGTAAATGCCTTTTTAAAAAAAAAAAAAAATAGGGTGTGTTGCAATTCACCTTAAATTCGGTGTGAACAACAACACTCGCTTGATTTCAAGTGTTTTGGCTTTCACACTGTCTAAGAAGTGGAAGGCAACACATTTTATATTAAAAAAAAATATTTTACACTGCAAAATAACTGAAATTTGTATATTTAGAGTTAAACATTTATTTATAAACACAAACTAACATGTAATTCTTTTCTTTAAAACAAAATTTTCATTTTTATTTAAAAAAACACATAGGTGACGTCCACTTCGAATATTAGAATGCCTCTTCGGCCCTTTTCAGGATCCATAATTCTGCCAATAATTTGGTCGAAACTAAATTCGGACACATCTGGAATATCTGGATGAAGAAAAAATGTTTTATTTGCCTTTTGTCTTTTCATCGAAGGCATCACTCGAAGAAAGTTCGCGGTGTAATTTTCATTGATGGATTAAACTCTACCAATGTACTTCTGACTAAAAAATTGAACCAATATCCAATCGTCTATTTTTATAGACTGCATTGTAACTGGAAATACGCCTTTACCATTCTTAGTAACAAAACATTCAATGGAGCAAAGGTGTTCATTGACATCACTGGTGTTTGGTCTTTGAGAAAAATCAAGAAGACTTGTTTCGTCATCTTCCACAATATGATCTTGCGATTTATCTTCTTCTTGTGCGCTGTGAAGAAAATATTTAATAATATAATAAAGAAGATTATCGCTGTAATCACTACGTCTGGTTTCCTTAAAACCTGTTCCTGCTACACTTCGCCCTGGTAAAACGTTAACTTTTTTTCGGTGTTGCCTTGGTTTAGGGAGATTCGTTAGGTTTAATGGCTTCCAACAATAATTTGAGGAGAAAATGTGGTTTTTGGGATGCTCAATTCTCTTCGGCCCGGGCCTTTTTTCAAGTCGGTTAATATCTTACGCCCAGCCTCCTTAAATGGGCGAAAAAAAGTCACATCCAAAGGCTGAGTCATGTGGCTGGATGCACTCTTCACATCTTTCTACAGCTTCCAAAAAGATGTGTGAAGAAAGATTGTCTCCTATTAACACCTTTTTTCCGGACAAGTTTCGAAAATATGGAATGGCAATGGTCTCAATCCAATTCTGGAAGCAGTTGCTGTCGAACCAGCCAGAAAGGGTGGAAATGAAACGAGCACCAGGTGGCCCCCCTATCTTCCAACTTTCGTACTCGTACATATATTTGGCCCTATACACAGCGAAAGGCGGTAAAATTGTTCAGTCTGCTGCAAACATAAGGGAGGTGGCGGACTTACTGTGGTTCATTACCCTTTCTGAGTATTTTATCCCTCGCTTTGAAATTACTCTTTGTCCAGGACGACAAAGAGTAATTCGTCGGTCAAATTGGTTTCGTCGTAATTGATGATATTGGAGGCACTGACACTATCTATTGAGTTTCGAAAATTTTCAAAATAAGCTCTGACATTTTCAGTAGTTATTCCAGCCCTTGACCTTTTAATGTTCCTCTCCTGGCATATTGTTTTGAAACCATTCAACTCGTCGGCCGATTTTGTCCTGATAATTTTTCACTATAGCTTTCAGTTCCGCCATTTGTGAGCAATCAAATTTAAAAATTCATAGATTCCGGACATTTGAGTTGAGGTGTTGCCAAATTTCAAAATTATAAGTAGAAAGGTATCAAAAACATGTGTTATCGAGCTTTTCCTCAAATTTAAATGTTAAGGTAGTTTGTCAGATAAAGTTTTTGAGAGACAAAATCTTATTGAAAATTGATGATTAATTAAATATTAAAACCTCAAACATCATTCTTCCAGAAATTTGGTTTTTGTGCTTTAAGTATTAGGTAAAGTTCCCAGATACCTATAAAAAATATTTTAACCTTCTGAAAAGCATACAGAGTGGTAAAAAAAATATAACGATGTTTTACTGAAAACTTTTGCGATTGGTACACTAGTTGCGTTTCACTCATTTTACGGTAATTCATTGTGGAGGAACTCCAAAAATAGTGCAATGGTCGTAATTGATTTATAATTTTAAAACAAACAATACAACAAATCAACGCCTAATTTTTTCCCCGCTTTTTTTATCACCCGATCTTCTTTTTTCTTTTTTTCTTTCCTCTTTCTTTCATCAGTCACCGTGATGTATCTGTTGTTGTTATAATTAATTTTTAAATCTTTTGGCCTAAAGTTGAAGTTGAAACTGACATTTTGAATTTTAAAATTAATATTTGTTGGGATCATACAGCATGGGCTGAGAAACCATTTTTGTTAATACCAGTATTTGATTTCAACATGTATCCCATTTAAGTGAAGAGTCCCCTACATAAAAAGTATAAATTCGTTTCTAAAGGTTTCGTAGATACATACATAGTTCCCCTCGAAAACATCCAGAAAGTATTCCCTTTAAGAAGTACAATCCGTTTTTACCTCCTGTATAAATTTGAGATGAGATCTTTGATCAGATTAATTCTTTTGAACTACACATCAGCCGGTGTATATTTCGTTTAAGTTAGAAAAGAAAAAACAATCTATTTTAAAGATCAAACATTTTTACGAGACGTAGACTTTAATAAATTTTTACGATATAGACACACCTTTGAAGCGTTATCATTAATGAAAAGTTTTCCAATTACTTCTTAAATTTAAAATCTCTTATTAAAAAATAATATTAAAAGGAATCGATACCTAAAGTATATGCTAAAGAAATGTGATTAATTGGCGTGAATTTAGCGCCCACAAACACAAATAAGGAAGTCCCTTTTTAAAGTAAAATTACAGCAAGTAAATCCTCTTGCCGTGTCTTTCAGCCAGTTCGTGCGCGCTAAACGAAGAAAGTTAAATTCGTCGGATCAAACAAACAACAAATTTAACACGCGAACTTTATAAATAAAAGATAATAAGATACCGAAGCCGTTATTGCAACAGACTTCGATATTATAATTAAATATCCTCGTGGCGTATAAACGCCTGTATTGTATTACGATATTTAAGTAAAATTTAATATAAGTAGCGTTTTCTTAATGTTACGGTATATTTTGACAGCTTCATTCACTTCGGATATTAATGTGTTGTAAGGGGCTACGTTGCGAACTCTATTATGCGATCATTTTCGAAACGAATATATTATGTAGCGTAAACATATATACATATAGCTATACAGTTTAAAGGTATTGTGCGGGGAATAATGACGGCAAGATAAAACGTACAACATCAAAGCTTATACGCTCTTTATTATGCTTACAACACGTGATGAATAATTGAACAACGAGAGAAAAAGACAATGAATATAAGTACGCTTATCATCTGTGCATGTGTATTTTGCCAGAGCAATACGATTTGCATATTTCCAGAAATACCATGATAGAAGCATTGTTTCAAATATTATCTTGTCGTTCCGGAAGCACATAAAGCGAAACGTCTACATCAACTATTATAAAAAAATAATAATATGATATATCAACTTTTGTTCTTTAGCAAAACATCTTTTGACATGAGAACGAAACATAAATAAAGTGCGTGTGTTTGTTACCTTGAACAAACTTTCGTTTCGTATATATAACATTAAAAAGAACCATAGTGATGATTGTTACTTTTGTTCGTGTAATGTGAAGCGGTCAATCTCAAACCCCAATCTGCAATCAGCTATTCGCCCCATCCCTCATGGGACCGAAATACCAGTGCTCAAGAGCCCTGGTCCCTTGGAAGAGATTCCAAAATCTAACGAAGATGAAGTACCTGAACCCAATGACAAGTCAAGTTCTGAATTTGAAGATGACAGCAGTCCAAATTTGTTTTAATTTGGTGAGAGACTTGAATCTTCCCAAAAACGCTGCCGAGTTGATTGGATCAAGGCTCAAAAGCAGGAACTTACTTTTGCCGGGAGTGTGTTCCTCCTGGTTTAAACATCGTGAGAAGCAGTTCACTCCCTACTTTGCCCAAGAGGACGAGTTAATTTATTGTACCAATATTGAAGGTTTGATGGACACATTCAAGATCTCATACGACCCAGTGCAGTGGCGTATTTTCATAGATCCTTCAAAAAGAAGCAGTTCGGCTTCACAATGGCGGTTTCTATGCTTCCATTCCTCTCGGTTATTCCGTACATCTCAAGGAAACCTACAAGAACTTTGACTTGGTTCTTTGGAAATTAAAATATGAAGATCACGGTTGGGAAGTGTGCGGTGATTTAAAATTCTTGGGCATGCTGCTCGGACAACAATGTGGGTATACCAAATTCCCTTGCTTTTTATGTTTATGGGATAGTAGAGACCGAGCAAATCACTGGACCAAAAAGTGTTGGCCTCCGAGGGTGCTGACAAAAAGAACGTCCTGCATGAAGCTTTGGTGCCTCCTCATAAAGTTCTTCTACCACCGCTTCACATAAAACTAGGATTGATGAAGCAATTTGTAAAGTCACTTCCAAGAGATGGAAATTGCTTCAAATACGAATACTTAATATCGAAGTTTTCAGGCCTCTCGGAGACAAAGTTGAAGGAAGGTGTTTTCGTTGGACCAGATATTAGACGGCTCATGGCTGATCCACAATTCATCACAACCATGACGGATCCTCAAAGAGAAAGGTGGATTGCCCTTAAAGAGGTCAGAAATACAGGAATTTTTAGGCAATAACAAAGACCCTAACTACAAACACATCGTCGAAGGAATGTTAAAAGCATTTCAAGCTTTAGGTTGCCTAATTACTTTAAAAGTACATTTTCTTTATTCCCACCTCGACTACTTTCCAGAAAATTTAGATGTGAGTGAAGAGCAAGGTGAACGATTTCATCAAGATATTAAGGAAATGAAAAAAAAATACCAGGTAAGATGGAGCGTCTCAATGGTGGCAGACTAGTGCTGGACGCTTCAGAGAGACCTTCCAGACGCTTCCTACAAGCGAAAATGTACCAAAAGGAGTCTCACTGGGACAAAAACATGTGTTTAGTGCTTATGAATGAATGTATTTTCGATAAAAAAATAAGTTCTGTTACGCAATAATAAATAAAAAAATATTGTTTAGTCTTTTATCTTCAAGATTATAACTTGTTCAACATAGATACCACATCGTCAAAAAAAGTGACGTCACATTGACGTCATAATGAGATTTTGATGAACTGTGGTCAACATACTTGTGCATTACGTTTAATACCGGACAGACGAGCGTCGATAACGGAAGAGCTAACATCCATAATGTCAAACAGTATTACGTTGAGCGCAAAAGAAGGTGCTAGCTGCAGTGAAACGGTAAGAACTATCTGATATAAACGCTAGTTGTAAGTCAAATTTTGCTTTGATTCATCGAGATATAGATTAGTGCGAGTTGTACCTCTACAGCTCTTATGTTCGTCAGATTCTCTCTCTTTATTTGACACTCAGACTGTGTTTGAGTGGGTGCTCTAATGGTATAGTTCCGCTGACACCATATACCCCTCTGGGGGTCTATCAACCGTTTAAAGAGGTTGACGTTTATGAGAGGTTCAGTTTAAATATAATTTATATCTCTTTTAGATTAATTGAAGGCAGCAGAATGCCAAAAAAGCAGTAGGATCTATCAATTTTAACTTTGTTGCAATATGGTCAGTCGAAATACAAGTTCTGTTGTTAGAGCTTGTGTGGTTGTCAAAGCTTTCCTTAATAACATACTTCCCCTGACAAATTGATAGATTATACTAGTTTTTTTTTCATTTAACAATAGCATCTATCCCATATGAACCCTAGTTGCAAGTCAAATCTTGCTTTCATGCAACAAAAGATATAGGTTAGTTCGAGTTGTGCCTCTACACCTCTTATGCTCGTCAGATTCTCTCTCTTTATTTGACACTCAAACTGTATTTGAGTGGGTGCTCTAATGGTATAGTTCCGCTGACATCACATACCCCCCTGGGGATCTATCAATTGATTAGAGAGGTTGACGTTTATGAGAGCCTGAAAGATTCAGTTTCAATCAAATTTATATCTCTTTTAGATTAATTAAATTACATATTGGAATTGTTGTTATTGTTGATGTTGTCGAAAACATGCAGACAAATGTTGTAAATTAAACTTCCGAAACAGAAGGACATCCATTCAAAAAATAAGTTTTTAGATATGTGTAATATATATTAAATCTTTTTCAGCTTTAGCAAATGATGAAACTGCGAAAAAATTCTTTTATAAAAGTTTAAATCTAACACATTTTCTCGCTGATTTTCATCATTGTTGAACTGCTTCTCTAACAAACTTCTCAGACTGTGATTTTTTATTCCATGTGAGGTAATATTTGAAAGTTGACAAACTTTTAATCAGGATTTTCGTCCGCCACGTCCTCGCTTGACCATAGAAAAATTGGATATTATGTACATACATACATAGGTCTTTACAGTAGATCCATCTTCGCAAATAAACTCTTTTTAGACAGAATAGTGTAAAATCATTTATACTAGGGGTTTGGTTAAAGATTTATTAACACTATATAACTGTTAATATTTTCCTGATTGACGTCTTTTTTCAATTTGGCCATGCAATGTACGTATATAATACAGGGTGATTGGTGAGAATGGCCTATTAAAAGTATTATACAAACGAAATGGAATTTTAAAACGAAATTTCATGGCTAGATATGGTTGAATATGAACTATCACGTGAAAATATTCTTGAATAAATATCACTTCCGGTTAACCGGAACTGGGCATCAACTTCGATTTTTTAAATAGCATGCTATAATGTAAATTACAGATTCAGCTTCTACGACGAATTTTACACATATTTCATGCACCATACCCTATACCTAAATACAATTCCTCCTGAGTTATACGCAATTAAAGAAAAAAAGTGACAGATACCGACCTTACTTTATAGTGATATTACGTCATGTAGGAGTAAGAGAGACGAATGAATTTTTGCATACGCGCAGCTGATATTGTGTAGTTACACAACATTTGAAGTTCTTCTCTGTAACATTATACAGGGTGTTTAAAAACTTAGTTGCTTATAAATAATTTCAATACGCGGAAAGTAGATTTTTTTAAATGGAAAGGTATATATTTTCTTAGATATTCTGATTCTACAAAAGATTCCCTTTTAAACAGTATTAGGTGTTCCTATACCTAAAATGGAAGGTGAATAAGTTATAACGATTTAATTAGCCTCCGTACCTAAAATGCTCAGATATGTCAATTTACTCAAGCAAGTGTGCTTAGTTTATTTGTTTTACATACTTACTTACTATTTATTTTGACATATGCCATTTCTGTTAATCGTTCTCGCATACACCGAGAGAAATAGACCTGCACTGTACAATAATTATCGTACCCAATACGAGACTGTATTTTAAAACAACAAGAAATTATTATATTTATTATTGTATACATATTGTAATTTTACTATTTTTTCGTGTTTTCTAACAATGCAATTAATAATTTTTACATTACCTATAATAACATACAGATTGTTGTCGCTTTTGTACAATACATTTTCCTTAGTGTAATTAATTAGCATTGAAAATAGATTAAATTAAGTAATCATGAATTTATTTATTATGCAATGTGAATATGTACATAATGAAATAGTAGAAAAAACATATCAAACATTTAGAGAAAGATATCATTTACAACCAATGATTAGCGAGAAGTTTAGAAAGGATTTCCGGGATATAAAAACAACCGGTATGTTCGCAGAGCAATGGTAGAGAACAACATCAGTAAAAAAATTAGATTATTTAAGAATTTTCGCAAATACTCTCAACAAATACCATTTTAACAACCAACATAAAGTAAATTTACATCAAAGGTATAAATAATTAATAACAGTAGTAAAAGGTACAATAGAAAAAGGACAAGAACAACAACAATAATAAGATAAATAAATAAATTATTGAAATGGTTCGATATGGCCACCGTTTCTGTTGAGGCATTCTATAATTCGACGACGTACATCTGTGGTTGTAGCTCTTCGAATGGCACCTGGTATTAATTGCCTGAAAGATTCTCTTATTCGGCGTATTAATTCCTCTTTTCTCTCCACCGAGGAGCCGTGGGACCTTGTCGCTGGTGGTGGGGCTCAGTACCTGCCTCTCTTCGAGCCTGACGGGACGGGGAGGGACAGGGCAGCTAAGGACGGCTCAGCCTTTCTGTATCACCTCACTCTTCTTCAACTAGCCTTGGGTGAGGTACTTCTTCACTTGTCTTCTGCTATTGGCCTCCCTTGGTCACACTCTTGTTCTTTCAGGTCCCGTCGCTATTAGGTATCGAGGGCTAGGGATCTATTTTCTCTTCCTTCTTGGTTTTTGGGATGTGACGACTCCACCGGAAGATGAGGCCGTCACGGTAACTATACTCAAGGGGCTTGCCTTAACTGACCGGCCCGCGGACACGGACACACCGCAACCCGATGGTTAAAGTGGCACAGCACATGCCGAGGACCTGCAAGGCTGGGGGGATAAACCCAGTCGCTAGTGTGCTGAACTCTGGATACAGGGCGACCTCCAGTTTAACAAGCCTTCTCGTAGTGAATGCGGGGCTCTGCTGCGAGTGACCGATATAGTCCCCAGCTACTCGTGGGAACAATATGAGCGTACAATCTGATAAAACGAAATATAAGCAGGATAGACAGACCGATACTGATCAACAGGCAATGAGTAAGGAAGATTTTGATAGGCAGCTAGAAGAAGCTCTGGTATTCGGAAGGAGGAGCTCGATAGCGAGGACCCCTCCTCCTGGTAGTAATAATGCCGGCACACCGGTAACGCAGAGGACGGTTACTCAAGAGGAAGTGGATGAAGCTTTTAGAACACCTCAGGATATACGTGGTTTGCCCTTGATAGAATCCAGCAGACGGACGTTGCGCAGCATGGACAAGGGTACATCCGTAGCCGGTGACACAGGCAGTAGGAATCCCTCTGATGGGGAAGATAGCGCCTGGCTAGATGAAGAGATGGCCACGAGCCCCATTTATAAGCTGTACGAAAGCCAAGGAAAAGACAGTCGGGTGGAGGCGGAGAGCCCGGCGAAGAAAAAGAGGAAGAGGAGCGTAGTAGATACTGCGTACACAAGCGACAGCAGTCTAAGCAAGGAGTTACGGGACGTCCAAATATTTATGTCCAAATTAAATAAAAAGACCGAAGAACTTAAAACCCTCGTTAAAGAGAGCACGAAAACTAAGACCGAAATTAAGGCTGCTACGAGAGAATTGGTTGACATAGTTGGAAATCTGAACAAGAAAGTCGATATCCTTAAGGCGCAGCATCTTGCAGTGCTGGATAAAGCAAAGGCTCATGAAAAATGTACGACCGGTGCCCTACAAGGGCGCGGAACCTATTATGCAGAGACGCAGACTAGCAGCATGGGTTTAGAGAGTCAGACTACGGTTCGCACCGTAGCTACTCAAACCGATTGGGACGACTTAGAACTGGAGAGAGTTAGAAGGGACACCGAGCTGCGTGAGAAGATTGCGATGATAATGGCGGAGGACCGGGGCTTCCACAATTTAACAAAAGCACTAGACGTACAATGGCCCGACGATATGTTTTGCTGCACGCATATGTCGAACATGAACCCATCTGCGTTTAATTCTGAAGGCGATTATGCAATATTTCTGGATCCAAAAGAAGCAGACAGTAACAAACTCCTGGAAAATCTGTCAATCAGATTTCCGGCAGTCCTGGAACTGGCCAAGAGAAATGAGGGGCAAATCGACTTTTTAACTAGCACCACTGCAACAAAAGTAAGGGACAAGGAGGCCGTGGAAAGGACCACGACGGTATACGTGCTACCATTGCATATTGGCAAGGACGGAGTCAACGATATGGAGGAGAGCTACGACATGTTAAAGGACCTCAAAAGAGACTACCGAAGACATCCATCCGGCAAACTGCACCTCTTGGTTTCGGAAGGATTAGACCCCGTATACATCAGGAAAATCTGCGAATACATCTTCAGACGGGATGCGACTGAAATAATGTTAATCCTACCAAAAAGTAAACATGGCCAGAAAGAAACGGATAGTCGTAAACCTGCGATTGAAAGAGTCATCGTGAAAAGCGAGAACACCAGCTACGCTGACTTATTGAGGTCTGTTAAAGATTGTGTAGATCCGGACAGGGTCGGCGTCCAAGTCAAAACCATCAGGAAGACAAGGGAGGGCAATTTGCTATTAGAAGTCAGAGGTGACAGGCAGAAAGCTGGCGCACTTAAGGAGGCCATCAGCAAAAAAATGGAAAATAGAGTAAGCCTCGTCAGCAAGGACATTACCATACATGTACTGGACATTGATGCGGCTTTAACAAAAGAAGATGTAGAAAAGGCAATAGGGCATTCACTGGGAAATAGCAGATCACACACGGTTAAAGTCAGTTCAATAAGGCCAAGTAGAGACGGCAACCAAATAGCCACTCTACAGGTCAATAAGGTTGCTGGTAATATATTGATAAAACTTGGTAAAGTTAAGATCGGATGGGTAGGTTGCAGAGTCCGTGAAAGGGTGGAAATAACGAGATGTTTTAAGTGCCTAGAATTCGGGCATAGGAGACACGAGTGTAAGGGAGCAGATAAATCAAACCTCTGCCTGAAATGCAATCAGCCAGGCCATAAAGCTAAAGACTGCCAAGGCAAGGATTTCTGTCCAGCTTGCCGCGACGCGGGACACCGTGCTGACTCTACTAAATGTCCGAAATTTAGGGAATTGCTGAAAGTGCAATCTGCCTCACGAAGAACGAGCAAGGCAGCCAACACAAATCATGAGTAACATCAAAATTCTCCAAGTGAATCTAGGGAGGGGAAGGGCCGCCCACGACATAGTCTACGCAACAGCTTTGGAAAAGGATATTGACATTGTACTTATCAGCGAACCCAACATCAGGATCTCTCTAACCCACAACTATTTACTAGACAAAAAGCAGAACGTCGCTATATATATAAGAAATAAGAACGTCGGCATCCATGGTGTTTCCACAGGGAATGGCTATATATGTTTAAGATGGAAAACTTGGTGCATATACGCATGCTACTGCTCCCCTAATACTACAATGGACGAGTTTAAAACGTTCATTGATGATCTAGCCAATGACATCAAAACCATTGGACTAGAGGCTGTTATCGCAGGTGACTTTAACTCCAAATCCTCGATGTGGGGTTCCCCTATTACCGACACCAGGGGTGAATACCTCATGGAATGGGCAGCAGAAATAGGTCTCAATGTACTAAACGTCGGAGATACGCCAACTTTCGAAAGAGGCAGCAGCAGATCGTACATCGACATCACATGGGCTACGGAAGCTCTGACCAGACGAGTGCAGAAATGGACGGTATTGGCAGGGGAAGTTTGCACCTTCCATAATTATATCTATTTCGAGATCCAGCAGAGCGGTATTGTCCGCGAAAAAAGCAAACGTGTCGTTAGACTGCTCGATAAGGCGCGTTTCACAAGCAAGGTGAAGCAGCACTTTTCGCACGGCGTAGATAATATTTCCATGGACGAATTTATCAAGGCGATACGCAAGATCAACCGTGAGTCCACAATATCAATTGCGGAAGAATATAGAAACATCCCACATTGGTGGAACGCAGAGATAGAGAGTAAAAGGAAGGAATGCCACAGATTACGCCGTGTCCTAACTAGGGCGAACAGAAACCTAGGCACGGTAGGTACGGAAACGCGGTCTAAATTAGCTTATGATTGCGCTAAATCTGATCTTAAACATATGATCATCAATGCCAAAAAAACCAAATGGAAAGGACTCCTGAATGAACTGGATCGTGACATATGGGGTGAGGGATACAAGATCGTAATGCGTGGCCTACGGAAATTGTCCCCTCCATACCTTCCCAGCATACGTCAACAACTGCATATTGTCAAGGAGTTATTCCGGACTGAGAAGGATACTGCACCGAGAATCTTACACGTTGTAGAACCAGTACCCCTGTTTACGAAGGACGAAATGACCAGCGCTGTCGCAAGGATGAAGACCGGCAGAGCACCGGGGACCGACTGTCTAAGTACCGAAGCCGTAATAATGTTAGCTAATATTATACCTGACGTTCTGTGTAACATTTTCAATCGACTTCTAAAACTCCAAAAGTTTCCGAAATCTTGGAAGGAAGCCAGGGTGATACTATTATGGAAGGGCAAATCAACGGAATCAGCGTCATCGTACAGGCCAATCTGTTTAATAAGTGCGCTGGGTAAATTGTACGAGCGCATGATTAAGGAAAGACTCGAAATTGAGCTGGAGAAATCTGGAGGTCTGTCCAGCAGACAATTCGGCTTCGTAAAGGGTAGATCCACAACACACGCCATCAAAGCAGTAGTCGACAGAGTCAGAGGGTCCAAGGAGAAATGGGTTGCTGCTGTAGCTCTTGACATCAGGAATGCATTCAACTCTGCCTCCTGGAATGAGATAATGAAGGCTTTAAAGGGAAGAGAGATACCGCAATACCTGACCAACATCATCAGGGATTTCCTTAGCGATCGGAAGATTACTATAAACAGTACGAGGCTGGATATGGGCGCGGGTGTCCCACAGGGTTCTGTCTTGGGACCCACCATGTGGAACATCTTGTACGATGGCGTTCTTGACCTAGAGTTGTCCGATGGCGTAACATCGATAGCTTATGCTGATGACCTCCTCATTGTCGTGGAGGCTGAAGACCGGCGAGACCTTGTTTTTAAGACCAATGAAACTCTGGAAGCCCTGGTTTCCTGGATGAACGAGCACGAGTTGGAGGTGGCCCCCACAAAACAGAAGTGGCGATTCTTAAGGGTCCAAGAAAGCGCGAGGACCTGCATTTCAACATTTCCGGTAGCCCAATCTCACCGAAGAAGGAATTGAAGTATCTGGGGGTTATATTAAGTGACAAATTAACGTTTGGGCCCCACATAAAGTACGTGGTGGAAAAAGCAGAGCGCAGTCTAGCGGCTCTCTCAAGACTAATGCCTAACGTGGGGGGACCTAGCAGCAAGAAGAGAGAGGTTCTGTATGGTGTGGTGCAATCCCAACTGATATACGCATGTCCTGCCTGGTCGTATGCACTAGAGGTGAAGAAATATAGCCACCTCCTCGAAGGCTTACAAAGACGGTCGCTGTTGAGGGTAACCAGCGGCTATCGCACCATCTCCACGGCTGGCGTACAAGCAATAGCAGGAGTCCTACCAATTGCCCTGTTAGTTGATGAACAACGGACTATTTTTGACATGAAGCAGTCAGAACGTATTGTCGATAGGGGAGCAGTAAGGGACCTCACCTTGGCCAAATGGGAGGAATCATGGAAAGAGGAGGGGGAGACGGCAGTATGGACCAGGAGCCTGATCCCTAACCTGATGCAATGGGTAAAGTGCAAACACAGAGTGGCGGACTACCATCTTACGCAGTTTTTATCGGGCCACGGGCATTTCCGCGTGTACACTAAACGGTTTAAGTTGACACAAGAAGATCTCTGCGTGTACTGCAAGTCAACCGATACACCGGAGCATGCAATCCTGGTATGCAGAAGGTGGGAAGAAGAGAGAGAACAACTGGGGTCCGACCTCGGTCAAAACGTCACTAGCGCGAACATAATTGGAATTATGATGCATTCGGAAGCTAACTGGAATAGGGTACTCCGCCTTATTAAGACCATCCTATCTGACCGGGAAAAAATCGAAAGAGAGCTTAAGCGCAGTAAATAGCGAAGAACAGTACGTAGACATCAACAATTGTGAAGAGGAAGGCAGACCTACAGATATAGGGATGTAGAGAGACTGGTCGTGCTATCTGAAGTAATGCCACGAGGGCGGTCCCGGATACACGATAGCGTAGATAGAGGTGTTTTAGTGGGTAAACCGGGCTTGCACACCCCCCCCGGGAGTCCCACACTGCTACAGAGCGATCGACCTAAGCTCGTAGCGTCCATCAAGATTTCACCTCACCAAAAAAAAAAAAAAAAAAAAATTCCTCTTTTGTATCTATTTGAAGGGCCGTATAGACCTTCGCCTTTAAATAGCCCCAGAGGAAAAAGTCGCACGGCGTTAGATCGGGCGACCTAGCAGGCCATTTCCATGGACCATTTCGACCAATCCAACGATCCTCAAACATTTCCGTTAACATCGCATCAATTTCACGGGTAGAATGTGCTGGGGCACCATCCATTTGAAACCAGATGTTATGCAATAATCCAAGCGGCATCTCTTCTAGAAACTCTGACACAACTATACGTAAAATTTGCAGATATCCATTGGAATTTAAATTTTCATTATACATGTGGCAATGTATGCGGTTATCTATTATCATACAAAATACATTGATACTAAATTTTTCTTGGAAATTTTGCGTTCTGGTTAAATGAGGATTGTTCTGAGCCCAGTAGTGCATATTACGCCTATTCACAACCCCTTCTCTGTCGAATTTTGCCTCGTCAGTCCAAATAATATTAGCCAAAAACATGGGATTCTGTTGCATATGCATCAACATAATTTCACAAAATTCCATTCTTGCCATATGATCACCTACTTTAATCTCTTGTACTGGCATAATGGCATAATCGTGCATTTTGTGCTTTTTCAGATTTTTTTGTATTGTAAAATAGGTATATCCCAGGTCATTAGACGCACTTCTAATAGATGCCTGTGGATATACATTAAAATATGCCAATACAATTTCTTCCAGTGTAACGTTGTCTTCTACCTGTGCTCTGTGAACTAATCGCTTGCTTAAAACTTTTCCATGGCTCAGAAAATCCTTAGAAATTCTTTTAAACTTCTTGTTAGTCAGTGGATTTAAGTATTGATATTTTTCGTTAAACGTTCGGCATGTTCCTTCTATTATTTTCTTACATTCACCATGTAATAAATAAATTAATGATTTCTTCATTTGTATACTTACGGCCTATTTTCAATAATTCAGTTGCAACAGTTTACTCAAATACGATTAACAAAATGACAGACGTCAAAATAAGTGGCCAGTAACTATGTAAAACAAATGAGCTAAGCACTCTTGCTTCAGTAAATTGACATATCTGAGCATTTTAGGCACGGAGACTAATTAAACCGTTATAACTTATTCACCTTACATTTTTGGTATAGGAACACCTAATACGGATTAAAAGAGAATCTTTTATAGAATCAGAATATCTAAGAAAATATATACCTTTCCATTTAAAAAAATCTACTTTCCGCGGATTGAAATTATTTATAAGCAACTAAGTTTTTAAACACCCTGTATAATGTTGCATGGAAGAACTTTAAATGTTGTGTAACTACACAATATCAGCTGCGCGTATGCAAAATTTCATTCGTCTCTCTTACTCCTACATGACGTAATATCACTATAAATTTAGGTCGGTATCTGTCACTTTTTTTCTTTAATTGCGAATAACTCAGGAGGAATGGTATTTAGGTATAGGGTATGGTGCATGAAATATGTGTAAAATTCGTCGTAGAAGCTGAATCTGTAATTTATTTTATAGCATGCTATTTAAAAAATCGAAGTTGATGCCTACTTCCGGTTAACCGGAAGTGATATTTATTCAAGAATATTTTCACGTGATAGTTCATATTCAACCATATCTAGCCATGAAATTTCGTTTTAAAATTCCGTTTCGTTTGTATAATACTTTTAATAGGCCATTCCCACCAATCACCCTGTATATTGTTCAGATCCAGCAATATCAGCAGATTTTTTTAATCATTCAGGTTTTAGTAAACAAGCATCTTCTTTCCTAGCTACAATTGGTTGACTATTCTAAAGACAAAGTTGTTGTAAAAACATTTTCTAGTAAATTTAACCGATTTATTCTTCGATCTTTTCCAATAACGGTCAATATCTTCGGAAGGAGGCTAACTCCCTTGAAATAAATATCCAATTCGGTTACGTTTGAAAATACTGAGTTGTTATTGCCATCTGCAAATCAGATAAGAACATATTCTTGCCCAAAACTTGTCGTACAAACTTCCTTGCAACATGCCCTGTTGACTTAGGGAAATAGATTTCATAGTACTTATATAACTGAGATTCTCCATAGAGAGTTCCATAGGGCTTACTTCTAGTCCCCAGTCTATTTTTATCGTTTATAATACCTACCGTGTTGATCATTCCTATGTGAAGATCTCATGCATTACAGATCATAGAATGGATTGGCTTAATTCTCGAATGGGTTTGAAGGTGGTGGCTAATGATTAACAATTCAAAATTTGGGCGAGGAAGATGCCACTCCATCAAATCGTAAATCTACCCTTTCTTGTTTTAAAAATGTTCTGTTACTTAGAATAAAGTTGCTATTCTTAAGTGTCGCCAAATGTGATGTGAAAAGACTTTTCAGGGTAGATGTTCTTTGTACGATAATAAACCTGTGAGAAACTCGCAATTTTATAAAAGGCTTGTTATCAGAGAATGAACTCAGTAGATACATTTATTAAACACAATTAATTACAATTTTTTTTATTTAGAAAGAAAAGCTTGAAACTATAATTTAGCGGAGTTTATTGAAATTAATCATTAAAAGCTTTCGTTAAAAGAAAAAGTAAAAAATTCCATTTTAACGTTCCTGACGACAAATCACAAAGAAAGGTCATTTTCATTATTTTATTATGCATAAAATGAAACGACGGACGCTTAAGATATAAACCGGGGGAAAATAATAAAACGGATGACAACGGTGAAAAGTCTACAGTAAAGTGGTCAATTTAATAAAGTTGCGCAATTTTTACCCATTAGTTCGTCCCTTTCGTGCTCGTTCGGTGGCCGAGACCGCGACTACATTAGCCAACGCCGATGACAAATAGGCGAGTGAAAACGTAAATTTTAAATTAAACCTTAAACTGCGAAGACACGCAGCTCGTAAATGAATTGTGAAAATATATTTCGCTGCGAATATGTTGATGGTATGTACGACTTTTGTTCGGTTTTAACTTTAAGGTCTCCATATATCTCTCGTGAAATAAAAAATGAAAAAAGAAATATTAACAACAGTGCACAAAATAAAGTAGTCATTGCACTATCTCAAGCACCTATAGATATGCAAAATATCTATAAGTTCTTATCAGGTGTTTAGTATCAATAAACAACTACCTAATGGTTCACGAATTTTGAAATGTTATTAACAAATTAGAGATATATCAGATAAACGAAACAATAATACTATAGATGATACTAGATCAGATTAGAAGTAGCTGATGATGAACATGAATTGGCAATTGAAGATAGAACGAGTACATGGAAACGTGTTCACATTTCTATAATCCATTTTTTTCTGCAGCAATTACCAACGTAGCAGTCTTAAAGATTGAATGTTTTTATATATTTATGAAATCTCCTTCTTTGAGAGGAAATCACTGGCAAAACTAGACGGGTGATTAAAAATGGATCACACTTTCTGGAGAGGAATGAAAAGTAAATTGAATCCGACAAAAATCATTTATAATTTACATCAGAAAAAAGGTCCCGTGTTTGACAACACTGAATTAGTAACTTATTCCTCTGTTTCTTTTTTCAATATTTCTATCCAGCATATTCTTACAGTTTTAAAAATAATTTCTCGGTAGAAAGAGCAGCAATTATGAGGAGTGAAGATAAGGATGCTTTAATTTTTTTTGTTTCAGACACCATTAATTCTATCATTTCAGTGGGATTATGGCTGTCGAAAATATCAAAGTGATCGCAAGATCTTTAATATCGCGGTTACGTTCGCTGAATAGAAATTTTCCTCTTCATCGGAGCGTTATACCTGCTCGAATAAACTCTAATTTAAGTATAATAATTGGAATCAAAAACTTTATTACTGTTTGTATTTATTGGAATTTTACGAGCTTAAATAATCATTTTCCAAGCAATTATCTTCGTTAGATATATCAACAAAATCGGAACAAAGAAATTGTTACTTGGAAATTTGGGTGGCAACGCTGGGAATACTCGAATGTTACGTTTGAATGCGATACTCTAAGTTGTTGCGAATAGAGTAATTGTCATAATTACGAAACAACGTTCTTTACTTCAGTGTTTGTTTATAAACAGAGGAATTCCATTAAATGTACTTCCGGTCGAAATAGAAACAAATAATTCAGATACGGTTCTAAAGTTTGTGTAACCTGGATTAAGTATGTGTATATAGTATTATAACCTTTATTTATTAAAAGTGTAGACATCAATAAATTGAAAACTTCATTTCAAGTAGGGTTATTATTCTTATAATTTATGTATTTATTATGATTGAAACGGTAGGTATGGAATGAAATCCTTAAACGATTGCAGTAATTCCTCTTCATTTAAACCTCGGTTTAATGACGATTCTTACCGAAGACTTGAAAATAGAATAGGAGTTTTTATTGGTTCCCAAGTTACACAATTTGAGATTGTGCAAGAACTATTGATATATTACAAAAACTTAAAATAAAAATATGTTACTAAAAATGCATTTTTTTATACTCCGATTTTATTTATTTATTTTATCCTATATCATAACCTTGCTTGCATGTTTTGCTCTCTTTGCTTTAAAAATGAATGGCAGTTCAGGGGGTCACAGTCCTCCCTGATAATTCTGAAAATGAGCGTATGTCAGAATATAAGAGAGACAAGACAGTGATTAGAATTACCAACATAGATACTAGGGTCCATTTGTAATTTGTAATTTGGTCGGATAGCTCATAAGGAGAACATCGAAGGAATACTAAAGATAGTTAACAAGGGGAGGTCAAGAATAGCTTTGGAATTTGAGAAATTTAATCAAGCTAACAGTTTTGTTGACAATGATGTATGTAATAAAAATAACTTGGCATCATTTATTCCCTCGCACCTGGCGACCTGCAAGAGTGTGCTAAGAGGTGTGGATGAAGACCTACCAGAGGAAGAAATTTAAAGTAATTTGAAATGTGGAGAAAGAGAAGTACTGAATGTACACAGGATGAACAGATGTGTTAAAGATAAAGATACAGTCAGGTGAGTTCCGACCAAGTCAGCTGTAGTAACATTCTCGGGTAAAATCCTACCCAAACATGTTTTGGTGGTGGTTTCGTTGCAGCAAAATGCATGACAGTGAGGATCAAGGATGTGACAAAGAAATAAAGTGCACCAATTGTGAAAAGAATCACGTTTCTACCCATAAGGAATGTGAAGTTTACAAATTACAAAAAGAAATTAAGAATAGGATGGCCTTTGATAATATCACATATTGGGAAGCGAAAAAAAAAGGTGACTACCTACTATTGGTAGAAATTAAACGTCATTTGATACTATTGAGATGCTGTAGCATTTTACCCCACTATCTACCAGGGCTTCGAGTGTGGAAAGACAACGGACTGCTACTAATAGCTACTCATTTCCGATAACAAAGACACAAAGATCCAAAAGACCAATTACACAAATAACCACACAAAAATCTGATAAGCCCGGAAGCTATCCCAATTAAGAAACCAGTTTATCAACCAGAGCAAAAACCCTAATTTGCCATCTCGAAAGACCCCTCAGTTCTTGGGACATCAAAGGCTCAGCCGCAGAACATAATACAACAAATTGAAAGTTTGACCCACGTATTAAAAAGTTTATGCAAAACAAGCGAACAGGAATTGGAAATAGCAGGCCTCCTTCATGGCATCAAAGGAGGACTTATCCAAAGAATTATTTCATAATGAAGATACTTCAGTGGAATGCAAGAAGTGAAGAGCCAACAAAGAAAGCTTCGAAAAATGTTTTAAAGACTTGAGTATAGATATAGCTTGCGTAAGTAAGATATGGTTGAAAGACAAACAGAACTTTGCAATTAAAGGCTATGAAATTATACGCTAACCACATATTTTTTGGTTGTCAACGAAGAGCCCAACAGATAAACGCCCTCCAAACTGAACTCCTGAATTACGGATTGCATCCTCCCTACAATACCTCTAGAATTTTGGCTAGAGAGGATGAGAAGCTATTCTTGTTATTATACAAATTCATCAAAGCATATAACATTTTAATATAACCACATCCAATCCCTGCTCGTCTTGTCACTTACTAAACAAAATTTGTAGAACTTGATAGTAGTGTTAGTATGTAGTGCTATCAGTATAGTGTATGCATCGCTTGTGCTGCAGTTTTTGCTTTCGCTTTCGCTTGACATTATTATTCATTTGGGCACATCAATGTTTCATGAGCTCAATCCTCATGTGCTCGGATATGGCTGAGTGGATCTCTTATGGATCTTCTGATCTTACCAAATACATAGCATCACCTTCGAACCATTGCCGGGTTGGTCGGGCCTCACATATGATTTTCTGCGTTTAGAGTTGCCATAATGAATCTATTTTTTGTTCCTACTAACGATACGATGCAGAAAAAACTTGCAAAATTTCCTTTCAATGTCTCTTGGTTTCAGTTCATATAGAATCTACTGTTCCATTCTCTGGATCATACTCATGTTCTTTAGACGCAATAAAATGGCTTGTCGAGTCACTCCCAAAGATTCAGCAAGCTCCTTTCGAGTTTGATACGAATCTTCGCTTAATAAAGCCACCAATTCAGCGTATTCAAAACGTTCCTGGCTTTCCCCCCTCTCACATATAAACTTTGTCGTTTGTATCAAAATCACCACTTTTGAACCGTCTAAACCAAAATTCACAAGTCGAAAGTGTTGAAGCATGTTTTCCATAATCCTCACAGAGTATGCAATAATTTTTCGCTGCACCTTTCTTCAGTTAAAAACAAAAACAAAACTTCTCGAGAATGAGGTTTTGTAAACACAAAAGTTGACATAGTCGGAGCTCAAAACATATGCTGTTTGCCTTATGAACCCGGCAATTGTCGTGCAGCAACAAGGCCTCTCCATGTATGGTAGACCTTCTTGACATATATTCAATAAGCAAGACTCCTTCAACATCCCTCAAAATAGTTGCTGCAAAATTGTAGATGCTTTTTAAAATTTTTGAATAAGAAGTCTGACGGAGCTAGGTGGCTATAAGGTGGATGCCTTAACTGTATAAACCCACAGTTATTGATTATCTGCTGAACTTTGTTTGCCTTATGAACCCAGCAATTGTCGTGCAGCAACAAGTTTTGTCGTGGATAGGAATGCGAGCACGACTCCTTCAACATCCCAGAAATTCTGTGATGTGTGAAATTCTGTGATGTGCATTCGGTGTGGCTAGACGTGTGTAAGTTCGCCATATATTTCGAAGATGGCCGAATACAAACTTAGAAGTAAATTAAGTGGCAACGTGATAGACGAAGATTTGATAGCAGACAAAATTATAGAAAAATTAGTAAGTTCTGAAGATATTTTGTCCAAAATTACTAACAAAATATGCGAGAAGCTGATACCGAAAATCGACGATAAACTCAATAACATAGTTAAAGAGGTCGAGCTGAAACTGCAAGAAGCGAATATGAAGATTGAACAACTTGAGCAATATTCGCGAATTAACAATATCCGAGTGTTTGGCGTTAAGGAAACGCCACAGGAAGATGTATGCCAAACGTTCATTAACATATGTAAAACTAAACTGAATATGGATATTCAGCCATCTGAAATTGATGTTATTCACCGACTTCGTGGCAGAGAAGATGGAACTAAACCTATCATCGTCCGCTTTACTAGTAGAATAACTAAAAAGAAGATATTTGGTTCCAAAAGTAGGTTAAAGGGCACAAAAGTTGTATTTAAGGAGGATCTTACTCCCTATAGGCTCTCTTTAATAAAAAAACTATCTACTGTAGTGCCATCAAAATCAATATGGACTAGTGATGGGAAAATTTGCTGTAAGTCGGGAAATACAATTAAACATATTAAAACATTCTCCGATATCGAATCGTCTCGGGGCCGGAATACACAGGCTGTCGATGAGACTACCTCCGGATAAACCGCTTGTCTGTAAAGAGAAAAGGAAGACCGAGAGGTAGAGCTTTCTGTTTTTCTTCTTTTTTTGGTTATTTCTTTTAGATACTATTTTGTGAGTGCACTGTCTATTCGATAAAAACATTACTTTAGTTTGTATTATTATAGATATACACATAATGTAAACATTAATGATCATTATTAGTGAATTTTTATTTCTTTGAATATCGTTTCATATTTAGTACAATGGACCACACTGGTGTTGTGATGGGACACATTAACATTAGATCGTTAGTACCTAAAGTAAATGATTTAGAGATATTTATTTACGAAAATAATATAGACATTTTGGCGATCTCTGAGACTTGGCTTGATCCATTAATGCGTTCGGACATTGTGCAAATTAACAACTATAATTTCTTTCGTAAAGATAGAGTAGGTCGTGGTGGCGGTGTAGGCTTTTATATAAAAAACACTTACAGATGCTCTATTTTAGAAGTATGCAATGATATTGAACAAATTTGGTTGCGTGTCACCATAGGGTCTAGAATATTGAATGGTGGAGCGGTTTATAATCCACCAAACACAGACATTTTAGAAGACACATTAACTGAATGCAGTCTAAATACTACGGAATTATACTGTTTTGGCGATTTCAATATTAATCTCTTTAAGTCAGATCATCCCTCGGTACATTATTTTGATACTTTTCTGAATACTACTGGAGTTAAACAAATGATAACTGAGCCGACGCGAATTACAGGAGCAACACAATCTCTAATAGATTTTATTTTGGTTGACGATTGTGACAACTGTGTGGAATCCGGTGTTATTGATTGTGAATTTTCCGATCACGATTTTGTATTTTGTCGCATCAATGTTAGTAAAATAAGAAACCAACCAGTATACCGTTCGTATCGGGATTACAGGAATATTAATATGCGGGACTTTGACTCGGATCTTGAGAAAATCAATTTTAATTATATGTTCCATGTGGAAAACATTAATGAGAAAGTAACGCACTTCAATTATAATATCCTTCAGCTTTTCGAAAAACATGCCCCACTTATCACGAAAAGATTCACAAAAAAATATATGCCTTGGCTTACAGATAATTTAAAATTAATTATGAAATTGCGGGATAAAACAAAAAGTAAGTTTAGACGAACGGGTAGATCGACCCGTACATGTGATTTTGAGAAGAGAGCCTACTTTGATTTCATATCACGTTCAAAGGACAATGCTTCGCTTTGGAAACATCTCGGTTGCATAAATTTAGATCTAAAACAGAAAAAAGTCAAAATACCCGACAGGCTTTCTGATCCAGATGAAATAAATAGGTATTTCATTAGTAGCATTCTCCCACCATCGATTACCGTTTATAATTCACTAAACACGATAGTCAATACTCAAGACTCCTTTTCATTCTCTTTAGTGGATACAGAGGCGATTCGCGGCATCGTAAATGGAATAAAATCAGTTGCGATTGGATATGATAGTAATGATATTCGTATGATCCATTTATGTTCACCATATATTACACCCTTTATTACACACATAATAAACTCATGTATATTGCGAAATACCTTCCCTCATATTTGGAAGCATGCATTAATCAGTCCAATACCAAAAACTAATAATGTTCAGGAATTTAAAGACCTTAGGCCAACAACTGTGTTGCCTACCCTATCAAAGATCTTGGAGAGAGTAATGGAAACTCAAATCAAAGCCTAATGCACTACGCAACAAATTACTACCAGATGTCCAGTCTGGGTTTCGGGCGGGTCATAGCTGTACTACGGCATTACTATGTGTAACTGATGACATACTAGGGGCTTCAGATCAAGGTTTGATGACTGTTCTTGTACTCCTTGACTATTCCAAGGCATTTGACACAGTGAATCATGAAGGTCTGCTGGGTGTATTAAGCGGCAAGGGATTCGGTCACGTTTTTTAACATACAGGTTACAGTCTGTGAGGTATAATAACAGAACTTCCCGCCCCTTAGGTTTGTCACAAGGTGTGCCGCAAGGGTCAATACTCAGTCCTATTTTATTTTCATTATACACATCCCCGCTCCTTCAGTGTCTTCAGCATATGAAAGCACATCTATACGCAGATGATGTTCAACTATACTACTCCTTTAGAGTGTCTGATTGGGTTGAGGCCAATAGGAAAATAAACGAAGATCTACTTAACATTTATTCCACATCGTACTCGCTCTCACTAAAAATTAATCCCTTCTTTCCTGTACAGTTTTTGTTCAGATGTAAGTAATCTGGGTATCCACCCTTCTTCGTACCCAAATCGTCATGCAAAATTTTGAGGACACTTGCTTCGGATATACAGACTTCATTGGCAATGACAGAGATCTTTACACGCCGATCTTTCAGTACCAAATTTTCGACTTTTTGCTCAATGTCTTCAGTTCGAGCTTCAACAGGTCATCATTGATTGACTCGATCGAAAGAGTTTAGACCAATATTTTACTTGAAAATAAGATGGTGCCATTGCCTTCTTTTGCCAGGAACTTTATTACGCTCCGATGTTCAACCTTAGTTTGACTCATTTTATGGAGAAGTAGACCGTCTCAAATCTCGGTAAACAGCACAAACTAAACACAACTTAGCACATGTACATACTTCTAACAGTGAAAGCAATTTTGCAATAATTTGTTTGACATCGTCGCTCTTTTGTTTCATAGCTAGGTAGATAACATAATAATACGCCCTCGTACCTAAATTTAATCGCTGCAAGCTTCTATCTGAGGCAGATTATATTTCAAAATTCAATCTATTATTAGAAAAGGTTGAAACTAGATTGGACAATTATTTCTACCTGTTACGTTACTTACTCCTAATTATATGGAAGATAACTTCTTCAGAGAAATTCAATTCTTATCTGTGATATTGGAAGCGAATCTTGCTCGCGAAGGTATTACAACCAAATTATTAATTAAGATATTTGTTTAGTTAAGGACATACGTCAACTGATGTCAGCTCGATATAATCTTACATAAGTTCACCGTTCGCAGTCTTGGATTTAGTTCTCTTCTAAGAGAATTAGTATAATAGTACAGTAGATAATGAGATTCTCTCTTGGTAATCCGTTGTAAACTAAACTTACTTTGTTAGTTGAAATATAGCCATGTCTAGCGATAAAGTCATCGAGATGCTTACGGTGAATAAATGTCAAGTATCTTAAAGATTCAGTTCTACATAGGTTCTAGTGCTAAAATGAGGATATATAAGGGTAGATAAAAATTCGATTTAGAATTTTAAATAGCGTTTATTTTTCATTATATACATATATTTGTATATCATTTTGATTCAGATGATTTTTTTATATTGTTTGAAGAACGATTAAAGCTAAGAAAGTGCTTATTTTATATCTAATATTATATACAGAGTGATTTCATTTTTAATTTACAGTACCTATATTTTTTTTTATACAAGTTGTCATTTGCATCAGAAATATCTCAATTTCCAACGATTACGTTCATTACTATTAGAAATATATCTTAAAACATATATAAAATATATTATAATAATTTACTGTAACTCTATTAATACTCATATTATAACTATATACAAATTAATTGTGTCATGTGTTTGTGACATAATATGGCGTTTATATATATTTATGTAATAGTTTAAATCTTAAAATCACAAGATAGTAGTAAAAACAGTCTTTTATTTTATTCAATCATGTCTTATACATACATATACACTTCCTTAGATGATTCTAATATTTTTAAAATGTTTAATTTACAAGATACGTCAATAGAGAGCGCTTATATTTTCCCCACGACAATTTTTTTTAAAGTAATCTAGAGGTAGGATACATCAGACATGTAAAAGGATTATATACAGTGCTATTTCGCGAATTTGAAAATGAGAGATGTGTACACGTATATTTCCATTAATTAAGTAAAATAATACCACTTAATTAGTCATTTATTTTAATTTGATAGACTAGACAACTTCGATTCTTTTTTAATCTTAAAGTAGTCCTACGATCTATTGATGCGACAGAGATATAGCACAAATTTATTTACATTATTTTGATGCTACGGTAACACAGTATTATTAATTTTAGGTATATTGACGAAGTCGACGACCAAATTATGGGAACGACGCTTAGTTTACCCTGTATTAAATAGTGTATATTTAGAGTTATAATTCATAATGTTTTAGTTAGATTTGTTTCTGGGAATTTATACATTTAAGTTTGGTCCGTGAAGTCACTACTACATCGTTTGTTTCAAGATATTTATGTCATAATTGTAATTAATAATAAATTGTGATGATGTATTTATTTCTTTGGTATTGTTTTCTCGTTTAAAATTGACAAAAAAACTTCTTAAAATAGTTTTGAGATTTGGAGTATTGGCAGTGCAACAAAGTTGAAAAGGACAAAATTGTTAAATATACAAGCTTTTATATCCAATGCCAATAAATGAGTCAATCTCTTCCATTTCTACTTATTCGAAAAATGATGTCACCAACCATACTAATACGAATTAAATATTTTGATGTTTCGTTTTCCTTTTTGAAATCAAAATTAACAAAATTAAGATACGAGTTTTATGCCTTAAAAGACACTTAATGTTTCTTCGTTACTAATTGCATCATGGCCGCATCTGAACTCTGAACATCTAATATCGCTTTGTTCTCCCAAAATGCGATTGAGAAGCTTTTGGCCAAACCATCCTGTGTAAAAACCTGAGGGAAATATTATTAAGAGAGCCAAGAGCTGGCGCATCAATATTGTGTAGATTTTGCATAGTGAGAATGTTAGTTATGTAGAAAAAATAATCTCAAACAAAACACAAAAGTGTTTGAAACGTGCAAATCGCACTGCCGGTGATCGGTTAAACTACGAACATGTTGCAATGAAAAAGGTAGGTCAAATTCATGTGCCTGAATTAGGACCTAAAAAATAATCTATTAAATAATATTTGAGCTGGTTTAAATTGTTGATGTAAAATTCTTGATTTAATATGTTCAAAATTCATTGATTGATATTTTAGAGAGTGCTTTAATCTGGAATGTGAATCTCTTCCAGAATTGCAATACCAATCAAGTTTTATAAACAGTGTTGAAACCTTTGATAACACAGGTATGTTTGAATTATTTTAGATTTAGATTTATTACCGCAAGAAATTCGTATGTGGATATAAATATGGTACAAGCCTTGGATGAATCTGCACCTTCATATGAGGTGATGAAGAACTGAGCTTTTAAGGAATATTAAATTTAAACTTGGAAGAGAAACCTGTGAACATGTTGGTGGTGGATAGCCGAAAACTGTTGTTTGCAAAGAAAATATTGATCTGGTCTATGACAGACGAGAATTCGGCCATCATTCAGCGAGATCCTGAACACCTCCTAGCAAGATTCCTTACTGTAGATGAATCCTGGATTTATCATTATGATTCTGAATCAAGGATGGCAGGTCATGGAATGGAGCAACAAGGGTTCACCACCCCCACAGAAAGTTTCGTGCAGCAGCACATTTTGGCCACAATTTTTTTGGGATGCCGAAGGAATTATTCCTATAGACTTTTTACGACGTGATTAGACTATAATTGAGCAATATTATGCTGCTTTAATTTCAAAAATGCTTGATTCCATCAGAAGAATAATTTAATTGTTACAGCCAGATTAATCGAGATTCTGTGAATCCTCTTTTTTTCTTGTAAGATATTGAATACAGTTTTTCTACTATTTACGATGAAAATGAGTGTAATCTTTCTGCTTTTGCACTTGTATAATAATATAAGGTTCTTTAAAGCCCAAACCTTAAAAAAGATTATATTAATGAGATTTTATATTTTAAACGCTGGCAATCGATATGTTAAGAAAAAATATAGTGCGTTTGATGTGGTGGTGCGTTTTGAGATGTTTTCAAATTTGGTGCAGATTTTGCTCTTATCTAAAGACATTTTTTGTATGATTTTTAGATTGTTTTGACTCTTCATTTTTTTTTCTAACGAACGCTTATAGATTTGATCCTCATTTTTTTGTAGTAAGCTGATGTTTAATCTAACTTTTTTTGCATCTTATATAATTTTGATTTAAAGCTGCAAATTTGGAAACTAAACTAAACTTCAAGACCTGAAACAGTTCTTGTAGTGGGTTGACGATGTAATCATGAACTCTCAGAGTGTTAAAAAACCATAATTTCTTTGTAAAATTTTGTTGATAAAAATTAATATTAACCATACTTTTCATTTATGTTTTGTATCGGTTGTAAAGAAGCTTTTATGTTAGGATCTTAAGTAAAAATATTTCAACGTTTCGTCTCAAAATTTACTTGAAATCCAGCGTAATCTAAAGATACCTTTTATCGAGATGCTGGAATTTAAAAAAATAACCCATCGTCTTCCAAACATCTATGAACGCCAATAAATGTTCTAACACTAACAACACTGGCAAATTATCAACAAATTACTTTATCTGGTTTCAGAAAACTTCTAAGTAGAGCTTTTTCTTTTGACTAGATCTAAAGTCGAAAACCGTCCAGTCTTCTCTTATTTCCAATACTTTTGCCCTGGATCTATGTATGACTCAAATTTTAAAACTTGAACTAGCATCTTCATAACCAATGAACTTTTATATTGGCCCTCTACAATTGTCGCAAAATAATCGAATGATATTAATATTTCTGGGTTTAATTTTAAAGTCATCAATGTGTAATAAATTTTTGACACAATTTCTTTGACCTTTTTGGCCTTTTTGCATCGATCACACGTTTTCCTGTGAAAGTTTGGTTTTTGAATTCCCTACTACTACCTCAAAATTGTATAAATTAAACTCTGCATTCAGAAATAGACTTGTTGGTTTGGTGCTTTTGGCAAATGTAATTTTATTTGTCACACTCAAACAAAAATGTAAGTAGATTAAGTTTGTCTGTCCTTAGGAGTTCTTAAGAGCTTTTGGCTTGCAATCTATGAAGTCTTCACCTTCTAAGTCAACATTCTTAGAGCATGATTTCTGTTTCTTTACCCAAAAACGATTTTAAGAAGTGTTTTTTATTAATTTAATTCCACCAGAATGAACTCTTTCTTTAGATTTGTCAATCATAATGACTCTACGATATCTTGAAACAAACTGGAAACAGATTTGTCTTAATTTTGAATATTCAATCCTTAATACAACATCTACATATTCCCAAAAATATCTACAAAATTTTCAAAAGCCTGCCGTCGAAGTAGTACTAGTATCCCAATCCGAATTAGTTACCGAAGTTTGTGTTGTGTACGCTACAGCGCTAATTTCCCTCTGAAGTTTGTTCGCAGGATAATAAACACACGGCGCAGGACTGTTAGTTCTGCTTCGTTTCTCCTTTAAAGTCCCGTTTAATCTGAACGACGACGTCTTCTCGCTCATGTTCAAATTGGCTTTGTAGTACCGATGGAAGCGGAGACTTTGCCGGTTACCGTTCGACATGAAACTGTCGTCGTGTCCGGTGGCTTCTGGCGAATCCCGACCGACCGTGCCGAAGAGGCCGTGCGAACAGAACAGTAACAAGAAGAGACGTTGAAATTTCTCTCCGAACGTTACGTAAATGATGAAATTCACGCTGGAATTGATCGTGACTAGTAAATTGCTGGTGTCGATTAGACACCGCAGCATGATCTCGGGGATCTGTATGTCGAATAATTCGATGATGTTGATGATTAGTGGTAGGAGGTTGCAGATGAAGAAGACCATCACTACGCATAGGAGCATCGTTGCCAAGCCTATTTCGCGGCGTTGTAACCTTGAAAGGCGTTGTCGTTCTCTGTTGGCTTTTCGTACCTAGAACAAGTAGAAAATTGGTTAATTCGGGAAACTTATATCATCATTACATGGATAAGAACAAATTCAAGATTTCAACATTTTAATATAAAATATCACAGAATTCACTGTTTGGTTATATGTCAGAATTGACAGCTTTAAAGTTGTCAAATGTCAATAATTTATTAATGAAGAATAAAGAAAATATAATCGTTAGAAAACTTGTTCTTGAATATACTATTTTATTATACAGGGTTGTCCACTTGGCCTTCTTTCTTAAATAGTACGTTTAATATAGATTTTATTCGTTTAATATTTTGATTAGTACGAAAAGATGAAAAAAACTGTGCATAATCACATAACTGGTGATGAAAAGGAGTGTTATATAGCTGGGAGTTTAGTTTCACCAATGGTTGTATTTCCTTATGAACGCTTACCAGCTGCAGTATCATTAAATATGCCAGTTGATTGGGGAATTGGAAAGAGTCGGTCAGGTTGGATGACTGCAGAATTTTTTTATTGTTTAACTGTAGCATTTTTTGTGGATGACAATGCTAGTCATTTAATGTTGCCCCTTAGTGAATTTTGCAATGAAAAGGGTATTGTGTTAATGGCTCTTTATCCAAACGCCACCCATATGTTGCAACCCATGGACGTCTCAGTATTTCGTCCGTCGAAAAACGGATGGAAAAATGGTGTTTACGATTGGATGGCTCAAAGTACTAGACAAAAATTTAAACAAGAACAATTTGGACCTTTATTAAAAAGGTAACAGATGCGACCATAAAAATAATGATGAAAATGCAATAACTTATAGTAATTTTTTTTTTAATAATAAAGATACAACTACTACTAACCCTTCTACTTCACTTAAATTTCTTGTGGATCGCTTAAAATTTTTAGAAAGTCGTATTGGATCTGACAAAATAGCAAAATTTTGAGTATCAGGAAATATTTGGCAGTATCAGATTGAAGACCGATCATTATTTACAATTTAGAAGAAAATAACACAAGAAATAGAACATTGTATCAAAAATAATTAAGCAATTAACACTGGGAATAATTTAAATGAAAGAATAGAAAATGCCAATGATAATTATAGTGAACACACAGAAGAAATGAGAATTCACATTCTGCATGGATCCATTGGAGAAGATAACGAACGCAGTAACGAACTAATAGATACTAAAGGTAACAAAGACAACAATATAATGGAAAAAGAAGTAATCAACAAGTTGAAATAGAGCATGTTTTAAATTAGAACGTTGAAAGTACTCATCCAATGGGCTCAGCAAGCAAAATAATTGAGGCTAGTGTTAACTCTTGAGAAGCATTCTGACAGTACAAAGAACACACCCTGTATTGATGTAGCTTCTCCATTAAAAAAAATTCTTATTTTGGCTTGAGCCCAGTAAAACACTACAAAAGCGAAAGAAAGAAAAGATACCTTCTGTAGCTACATCATCATGGAAAAACTATTATTTAGCCAAAAATAAAAAGAAGGAACTGCAAGAGTTAGAAAAACAAAAGTGAAAAGAAATCAAAGCTGAAAATAAAAAGAAGAAAGCGGAAGAAAAATAGAAAGACAACAAAGGAAGCGATCAAATAAAAAAAGAAAAGACGAATAGTCTTCAGATTCATCAGTGGATGTAGTTTTAGAATCTGAAGATGATGTATCAGATTTCACTGTAGAAAATGAAGAGGAAATTCATCAAAAATAAAATCAAATATCAGAAGGAGATTATGTTATTGTTAGTCAAAAACATTAGATCTAAAGATAGTCATTCCTTTGTTAGCGTTATGTGAAAAAGTGGGAGTGGATGGAAGTGGCCCACTGTAGAAGACTGCATATGGTATTCTAAAGACTCCGTTCTTCAACGCATCAAACCACCTGTAGCTGTCATCCTTTGGTGTTTCTATATATCATCTATTATATGCTAAATATATGTTACTCAAATATATAAAACTGCTAAGATATACCTTGAAACATCTTTAAAACAACACTAAGTCAATGTAAAATATTTCATAAACATGGCATAAACATTTATATATAAAATCACGCTTATGGTTGTCAGCCTCTGGTGCCCTTACCTCACTGTTCATTTAAAAAATCGTATTTATTCAATTCTTGACTGGAGAGTGACCACATTGGAGATTATCATCGCGTGTCTACAAAGAAAAGTATCCCGATTGACGCCATCCAGACGTATCAGCATTTGAGAATCTTCTTGAAGATTCGTTGCATCTGGTGAGAATGTGGCACATTCTAAACCTAGCTGTGACAAATCAGTCCTAAACGAAAATAATAAAGCAATAATAATGACAGCCTTAGTTGAAGACCCAAGAAGAAATGCTAAGCAAATTGGGGAAATTGCAGAAGTTAGCAGAATATGAGTTTGGCGTACCATTAATAGGGAGGAAATTCACCCATATCGATTTCAAATGCAACAGAAACTGATTGGAGATGGTCTTTTAGGTCGTTTTGTCTTTGGGCCAACGCAAAGTTAGCGATGGACAAGGGACTTTTTTAATTTTGTTTTATTTACGGACGAATCAACGTTCCATAATTACGGGTTTATGAACAGCCACAACTACCACCATTATTCTGGTATGAACCCACAGCTGACAAAAGAAGTTGACAGCCAGCATAGATGGTCGCTAAATATGTGGAGTAGAATTCTTCGTCAACTTATTTATATTTTTTGCGGCAAGAACTGCCAATTTTACTAGAAGATATAATAAGAGTTAAATTTTTTATTTTAATTTCTAACTTAAAAGAACGGCAAACTTTCTGAGTAACATGATATTAATGGTAATTATCTCAGAAGCTATTGCTTTTGGGTATAGGACATGTTTAACAAAAATCAGTTCATGCGTGATAAAATATAAATAAATTTTTTTGCGGTTGTCAAAGAAATACCAATAAAGTCCCTCTCTCTGTTGACTTAAAATTGGATGTAAATATTAAAAATATAAAAATATACAGCGTTAGCAAAAAGTCCCGGAAAATTATGATTTCTGAAATTTGGTATGGGGGTATAGTTAATATAAATACATTTTATGCAATACAGTTTATATTTTTTTCACTTCCGGTTTAATCGGCAATACTTTTTTTTTAACGGAACGCCCAGATTTTTTAACATTTTTGAATGCAAAATAAAAAACTACGTTCAGGAAGTATTAAGATGTGTATTTTTATTCACAAGAAAACAGTTAAAAAATTAAAAAAAGTGTCCTAATACAGAAAAATCAAGATACCTGTCTATTCAGGTTGCGATTACAATAATTGTTCAATATAATTGTCCATTTACAATTTGACAAAAATGTAAGCGGTCAGTAAAATTTCTTATTGAATTTTGTATTTGTTCTGGAGTGATGCGATTGGCTTCTTGAACTATTCTCTCTACCAATTGTTCAAGATTATGGGGACGATTTTTGTACACTTGACATTTCAAGTGACCCCAAAAGAAAAAATCTAATGGCGAGAGATCTGGCGAACGTGCTAGCCATTCGATTGCTCCTCTACGTCCGATCCAACGTTCCGGAAAAATTTCATTCAAATAATTGCGGACATTATGGGCAAAATGGGGGGGAGCTCCATCTTGTTGAAACCAAAAATGTGCAAATTTCCTCTTATAAAAAATGGTCCTATGATGTTGTTTCCAACAAGACCAGCCCAGACATTCACCTTTTGAGGACGCTGTGTATGGACTTCTTCAATCCAATGCGGATTTTCAATTGATCAGTAGCGACAATTATGTCTGTTCACAGTGCCGTTGAGACAAAACGTTGCCTCATCTGAAAAAATGATGTGATCTAAAACATTAGGATGCTGCTCGATCAATTCCGTCGTTGTTTCGCAAAAATGTAGTCTACGATCTGGATCATCTTCAGTTAACTCATGGACGGGATACATTTTATAGGCTTTCATTCTTGCTGATTTAAGAATCTTATGAGCAGATTTTGAGATCTCATGAATTTGACCTAATTCTGTTGTGGACACGTGATGATTTTCTTCCACTGTAAGTAACACATTCAAACTAGTTTCTTCATCTGTTGCTGTTAATGGGCGTCCCCTTCTAGGTAAATCCTTCACCTGACGAAGGACTTCAAACTTTTGAATTGTTCGGCGTACCGTACTTTTACTAATGTGACGATCTGGATAAACAGCATTAAACAAAATACGAACCTCTTCAAAAGAACGTTGACGATCACCGTACCCACGCGCATCATTAATATCTCAATTCGTTCTGATTCAGTAAGTTTTACTGCGATTTTCAAATGTGTCAATGTCTAAAATAAGTAAATTTATAGCGATGCAAAAGTTAAAACGGTTTTAAAATAGTCAAATGTGACGGCAAAAAGAATGCAAACACTAAACAACAACTTTTTTCAAAGGTACCTTGTTTTTTCTGTATTAGGACACTTTTTTAATTTTTTAACTGTTTTCTTGTGAATAAAAATAAACATCTTAATACTTTCTGAACGTAGTTTTTTATTTTGCATTCAAAAGTGTTAAAAAAATCTGGGCGTTCCGTTTAAAAAAAAAAGTTGGATGTATTGCCGATTAAACCGGAAGTGAAAAAAATATAAACTGTATTGCATAAAATGCATTTGAAGGGTAAGGGAATAAAACAAGGAATGTCCATTTTTCTATAAAATGACGTTATTAGCGCAATCTAGCGGTCATTGGTGATTCTTATTGAATAAAAATCCACACTGGAATAAAACGAGAGATATCCGTTTTATTGAATGTACAAAATTAACCATACTGGAATAAAACTGGGAATGTCCCTGCCTAACTGGAATAAAACGGGGAATGTCACACTTGAATTGGTTGAACTTTGTATGAGGGTCGTGATAGTTTTCTTGTTCATTCTTGCAGTTAGATTTGAGCGTGTTAGTGTAAAGAGAGGTTAAGGTGTCTTCAAGATGAGTTCAGAGGAAACGCATTGTGAGGGTGTGCTGACGAAGAAAAGGACAAAGACGGGACGACGAAGATGAAGCTGTCATCTCATGAGGCAGGTGACTCCTGCCATTGCAAAAGGCTGAAATGTTTTGAAAACATAACGGAAAGTGAACGTAAACAACTTTTATCAACGTTTAATGCCATGTCTGATAACAATGAAGAAAATGCGTATTCATTCAGTCTTATTTCACTCATGGTTATTCAAAGGCGGCGAAATCGCAATCCTGAGGAAGAGGCGGCATATCATGATAGCACCTATTCCTACAGAGTACGAATTAAACGTGATAATAAAGTTGTGGAGATTCCTGTTTGCTATAAAGCATTTCTAAGTATTCATGGCGTAACAAAAGGGAAAGTTGAGTATCTACAAAAGTCCTTAAAAGAGACGGGCCTAGCTCCAAAGGACAAAAGGGGAAAGCATTACGCCTTAACGAATAAACTTCCTGACGATTCTTACAAGAAAATGTACGATCATATGAACTCTTTTAAGGGCAGGTTGTCCCACTACAGTTTACATGACTCTAAAAAGTTATACCTACCCCGAAGAGCTGAATGTCAAGAAAATGTATTCAATGTTGAAAGAAATTCACCCATCAGTAAAAATTTCCTATGATACATACCGAACGGTATTCAACACGAAATTTAACATAAGTTTTGGCTACCCAAGAACAGATACGTGTAGTACATGTGATAAATGCACTGCAGAAATAAATCAGTTACAAAAGAAAGGAAATTCCGAACAGCAAATCAGGAGACTACAAACAGAAAACGAACTACACAAACGAAAGGCACAGACATTTTATGATAGGAAAAGAGAGGCAAAAAAGCGAGCAAAAACGACTACGGACTTTGAAGCCATTGCAATGGACTTCCAAAAAAACGTTTATTTGCCAAATATACCAACCAATGATGTCTATTACCTTAGACAGCTGTCCATGTATTCCTTTAATATACATGTTCTTGCTTCAAGCATGGCACTCTTTTACACATATCCAGAGAATCTTCCTAAGAAAGGGTCGGATGAAGTTTGCTCTTTCCTTTTTCATTTCCTTATGAATTATCTTCAACCCGAAGTGAAACATTTGCATATATTTTGTGACTCGGCCGGTGGACAGAACAAAAACTTCAGTATGTTCAGGTTCATGCACTTCATGGTACATACTGTCAAACGGCTCGAGTCGATAAAAATCACTTTTCCTATAAGGGGCCACTCATATTTAGAGTGCGATAAAAATATGGGTATTGTTAATTTTAAAAAAAAGGATGGAATTACCTGACGAGTGGTATGATCTTCAACGCTCTTCCAGAAACAAACCCTCTCCATTTACTGTTGTGGAAGTCGACCAAGGAATGGTTAAAGGTTGGAGTGAGTTTTTCAAGGATAAATTTCTCCGCAAATGCCCTTTCCCTACACAAACTACAAGGGAAATTTGCTGCTCCAAGGAACATATCCGCCTACTATCCTTCCGTTCAAGCTATAATGGACCATGGTTGCAGCAGCCTATCATGAAAGCTGTTAAAACAAACAGTAACAACTTGAGACTTGCTGAAAATGAATTTTTCCTGCCTTCATCTAAGTACCATGGTAAGAATATGATTTTGTATTGTGATTTTAAAAATATACTATGATTATTTTTAGCACTCCTTGCAATAGATGAGGACAAATATATGAATCTTCAGATCCTTAAAGGTTTTTGTGAAAACCCAGATGCTGTAGTGTACTACACGCAACTACATGAAGAGAAGACGAAGAAGAAGAAGAAGAAGAAGAAGCAGAAACAGACGAGAAACAATACATAGACTGAATAAGGTGTACGTGGCCACTTCTAATATAATGTAATTTTTATTTTTATTATTTTCGTTGCAGTAAAATGTATTACTACTTTAGTGTTTTGGAAATAAAACTTAAAACTCAATTTTCTCCAAATATAGATTTTGTGACATTTCTTGTTTTATTCTCTTACCCTTCATTTATATTAACTATACCCCCATACCAAATTTCAGAAATCATAATTTTCAAATAACAGAGTTATTCGACCGTTCCGGGACTTTTTACTAGCGCAGGGTATTCCATTAGAAACAAAATTAAGGACGGTCCTGTACAGATGAAACCGAAGTCCTTGGGGAACTCAAAATATTTATTAAATTGTAAACGGGGAACGTCCGAATAAAAAATTGTACTTAACATTTTCTGATATAATCAATATTAAATGTACTATTAAAGAAAGAGGACCAAGTGGGCAACCCTGAATAAATAAAACAAAACCTTAACATTATAATTTATGGCGAATCATAATTAACGCAAGTATGCCTGTAATTATCTTCCCAATTATAAGTGTAAATAAGATAATAATAAGCATAATTAATGTAATATCACATTTTCTGTACATTAGACGAATGAATTATTCAACAAAAAATAAGACTGTTTAAATTGAATTAACGCTAAGTAAGTACCGACAATCAGACGCAGAAGTTGATATACGGTAATTGATATCGATCTTATTACAGAATTTTCAGAACGTTTCTACTCGTACAGATGCCTGCGCTTATGTATGCGAGGGCGTCTGGTTTGGAACGCATTTTTTACATATTGCCTACCGCGTTATTTTAACGTGAATAATCTTTTCCAAAGCACAAATGTATGTGCATACATTAATGTGACGATATTTCTACGATACGACACTTCCCGAATCATATCATTTGCTAAGTGCTCTTACGACTTGTTCTTAACATATGTTCGTATCGAGATATATAAGTGAAGATGTTGTTTCGCGCTGTAGCGGAAATTGTAGACTTGTGATTGAGAGTGTACACTGTTTCAAATATATTAAAGGTTGCGGATGTGTAGCGACGTAAATATTGCGGAAATAAATCAGTTCTAAATGGAGATTTTGACGATGTTAGTAGTGGGTGCCATTCTATCACAGGTAAGTTTCGTGTTATGTACATACATATATTAGAAGGTAACATTTTAAACTTTATACATATGTATTCAGTATGTATATTATTTTTTGTCACAATGCTGATACAGATATAGTTAGTGTTTCAGCACTTTTTGACAAATATTTTACTTTAGCCAATAACTGAATCTCCTTTTATACCTATACTGCAGTTAAAAACAAATATCTTCTATCACTAACACTAACTAAGTACATGCTATTCTGGGACGTATTTAGAAAGTCTTTCTTTTCACTTTTCTTTTATATTGGGATGAAGAACATTCCGAAATTTTTTCATTTTCATTCTTTTTTTGCTGCAATCGCCAAGATTGCAAAGAAAGAAGTTCAGGTGCGAATGCAAGAAATGTATTTTAAGACCCATATTACAGCGTAACGTATGGTAACTTCTAACAAGTTCACTAAAAATTTCTTCTTCATCTTCAGATTTTTTATTTTCTTTAGAAATTCTTTGTCACACTTTTAAATGCATCCCAAACAGTCCATTCTAAATCACTCAAGAGTACGTCAAATTCTCGATCCTGTTGTAACAGATTAATCTGGGGTCCTATAAAAATCCCCTCTTTAAGTTTTGCCTCAGATATATTAGGAAATTTTTGTTTAAAGTATCGAAATCCTGGTCCCTCTTTGTCCAATGCTTTGAAGAAATTTTTCATCAGACCTAATTTTATTTCTAGTGGCGGTGAAAGTATTTTATGAGGCTCCACCAACGTTCTTTTCTCCAGGAGTATATTGTATTCTAGTTGGTCATTGCTTAACAGTATAGTGCAAATTTCTCGCTCGACTATCCCATTCACAAAGGAAACAGCAATACTTTGTGAATCCAAGTCATAGACCAAGCAGAATTGCAACTACTTTGAGATCAGCACTGATGTACCATTTATAGGTTTTGTAATTGCTTTTATCAAGGAGACGTGTCATATTATCATATATTTCCTTCATGTGCACGGCATGACCGACAGGAATGGAGAGGTAGATGTTTCCTATATGTAGAAGGACAGCTTTCAAACTCAATTTAGAAGCATCTATAAAAAGACGCCATTCTTCCGGTTGGTGTTTGTAACATAATTCTCGCATTAAACCGTCAACATTTTTGCAAAATGAAAGACCTTCTTCAGTTGAAAAATACTGTGACAGTTCTTTCTGGTGCATATCGTACCGGGAGCTTTCCATCCTTGCAGTCTTGATCCTAATATTTCTGCCTGAGTTTTTGATAAATTGAGATCTCGAACTAGGTCATTTAATTCCAATTGATTTATTAAATGAGGCGTGTCCTCTTGAGATGGCAAATATTCTTCATCTGTATCCGACTAGTCTGAAATGTATTCTTCTATCTCGGTTTCAACATGTTCTTAGTTCGAAACATCCATAGGAATAGGTACTGGCAAAGCTGCCGAATTAGGAACTGGACGAGTAGCAGGAGGTAAATTAGGATAGGTAATTTTATCCTTATTTTTACTGGAAAACCCGAAGATCTTTGTACAGCAAAAGTAGCAGTCTGTCGAATGATCCTTTTGTTCTCGCCAAATCATAGGCCTACCAAATGGCATAGCTATGCTCTTACCTTTTATCCAGCTCCTCAAAGTAACAGCGCATCGTGCACATATATTGTGAGGGGTCCACAACTTGTCTTGATTTGTAATTTTTAATTTAAAATAAAGATTATACGATTTTTCTATTAACGGTGTAATATTTCGTCTATGCTGTTGAACGGTGAATTCTCCACATACATAACAAAAACTGTTAGGATTGTTTAGACACCTACTGGACATTGCGAATTCAAAAAACGTTTAACTAACTGTTACTGCCATACTTTGAGTCAATTTGAGTCGAATAATGCACAGATCTGTGACAGCAGAATGCAACAATAACTCCATCCATATTGTTGTCATTTCGGCCACTGGCTTTTGGGAATGATCAACGAAGATCCTCAATTTTTATCGCAAATTCTTTGGACAGAGGAGTCAACATTTTACATCATCACTGAATGCAGGAAGTGCAATACGAGAGACACTGAGGTGTTAATGTTTATTGCAGCATATTAGGAAAAAAATCTATTTTTAATGTAATTTATTTTTTGAATTTCTTCACAATGAGTTACCAGTTCCATTAAAAGATATGTCCCTTCAAACCAGGCAAAATATGTTCCTTCAGCTTAACGGATAACCATCAAATTAGTGTTTGGTTAACAAAGATGACCCGACTTGAGACTTTTATTTAATAAAAAATCTTTCGTTAAATGTCAACGACACGGCTTGATACTTTTAGTGGAAGAGAGAATTTCTGGCTTTCAATCACGACATTGATACGCGGAAGTAGAAGTTTTTGTCCGCTTTGAATAATTCAATTGAGGAAAGTGGGGTTAAATTTTGTCCTCTCTTTGACACTAATTCTTTGAACTTTCTAGCTACCTTCATTTCACTGCTACACATTTTTGATTTCCTATCTTTCTTGTTTTTTAAATTAGGTTGTGACATTCCATAATTCTTCATTATTATTACGCCTAATCGATCTGCCAATCTTCCTTCAGTTTTCTATACAATCGCGTTTGCTCTTATATCAATTATTTGATAATAGCTCTTAAGTTTGGTTTATTATCTATTGACATGGCTGGGTTGTCGTCATGATCGAGCTGAAGATTCACCAAAAAAAATGGGATCGTTCTAGGCCATAATTCTGGTATTGACTAGTTTAAGGCTTATACAAATTATGATTATGGTGGTACTAATTTATAAATTTTATCCTGATTGTATCACAATTAGCCCAATGCAATTCGAGATTTACAACGAAATCCAAATCTAACTTTAATATTTTGGTTCGAGTTGATTCGATGACTCGATTGGTGTTGGTCTTGATCACCCTACAAGTGGAGAAATATTGCATTTGGATTTCTCCTGATACTTTGCAATATAATTTTTAATTATTTTCTAAAGTCTTGGAGGTCTTTCTTGTGAATAAACCATGAATTTTGGTTGGTGATTTCAATATACAACAATTTTCTTGCACTTTTTAAGAGGATGTGAAGTCACACTCCATTAATAAATCGAATGTAGGAGTAAGAGAAAAATCTTCACGAATTTGAAGCAGATGGCGTTAAATTGATTTTTCCAGATAAAAATTACAAGATATTGTTAATTACTTAGATTATTTATTGCATATGCAGAGCTTTTTATCAAGATTTTTTCTCCATTTGTATCAAACTTTTTGATATACGCTGTATATACAAGGTGCGGCAGTTAAATCCGGACAAATTAAACTTTGTATTAAAATATAATTTATTGACACAAAGTACAAATGTAAAAGAAAATGTTTTTAGTCAATATTCGTGTGACCAGTCAGGAGTACAATTACGCAATATAACCGCCGTTGGCCTCAATTACCGCCTCCATCCTTGTCCTGAAGCGCCCGCACGCTCTCTGTAACGCAGCGCTGTCCATATTGGCGAATGCTGCTTCGATAGCGGTGCGTAGAAATGCGACATTAGGGTGCCGCGACTTGTTGGTAACCCGTTCAACAACGCTCCAAACATAGTAGTTGAGGGGGTTCAAACCCGGGCTATTCGGGGGCCAAAACTCTTTGGATCAGAACATGTCCGCATTGTCTGATAGCCAGTTTTGGACTAAATGGCTTGTGTGAGCCGGTGCACCATCCTGTTGAAATACGTATTCCCTCCTCGCGGCCACAATTACCATCCACGGTGCCACAACATCCTTTAAAACGTTGGCACCACTGACGCCAATTTCCGCAACGATTGTCCAGGGTCCTCCGGAGTTCGTGACACCCGTTCCCTCGAATGGGAACTCCTCGCCGGGTTAGCGAAACCTTCGTCGGACATCTCCGAAGCATTGTATTTCGCTACGGGTACCAGAAGAATAGAATGATCACGGTTGCCGAACGCCCAGCGCGAAGGCTTTCAGTAATCGCGGCTTTTCGATTGTACTCCGCACTTGTACGTAGCATCTCGGCTATTTTGAGATTATACTAAACGCCCATGGCGTTCAAGAACCTCAATCGCGACCTCTGACGGAACTACGATATGGCGGGAAATTCAAATTGAAATTTGTCCGGATTTAACTGCCGCACCCTGTATATATAAATAAAATTCTCTGAATCAAACGTATTCTGTTTGAACTCCTAATATTCTAAGAGATTTATTAGGAGTGACTCATTCATTTATTAATGAATTTCTTGCTTCAAAACCTAACCGATTTCCAAATTTCCATTCCTAAACACTTTTATTTACCATAAACTCAAATTTATCTCCCAATTTATTCCTTTTACACCTCAAGAATTCAGAACGAATTAAAAGAATTCTGTTTTGTTTTCTTTTAGGTTAAATACTCAAATCTACAATCCACCGGATCACAACACAAAAAATTATGTCCCCGAAGCGAAACATACACAAACGGCCGAAACCTAACGTGGTATCCGACACGCACGGGCGAAATGGGGATATCGAACCGGATTTGCGTGGACGCTAAAGGCTGGATTAGAAGACGCTGCAAATTGGAGGAGAACACAGGGAGAGCAATTTGGACTAACGTATCGAGGAAATGCTCAGCTCGCAGTGCAACTCTAAATCTAACCGAGAATTTATACAACGTTTATTTAAATTCTTACGAAACCGGTCGACACCTAAATATAACCGAATTGAAACAAACTTGGGATCGAATTAATAATTTTAAACCTGTAGATTTAGAAATTGTACTGAAATCTTTCGATTATTTACCGGAAGATATTTCAGGGGAAAATGCTCGTAATATATTAGATGTTTTAGCTGGGATTTTGGGTAAAAATTTTGATAATAGGAATAAGAATGATAAAAGTGTTTATATGGGGTTTGGTTCTGGATTTGGTGAGGTTTTAATGAGGTTAAATCGGAAAGAATTTATAAATGTATTAACTAAGAATTTATTTATTGCATCGTGGTGCCCTTTTTAGGAGAAAATAAAAGGATTTTCGATTTATAATAAATTAGGTGGGGAATTGTTAGATATAAAACCGATTTATATGAACGAATCTAATTTTAAAGGTGACACAAATTTAGAAATTGCTTTTTATATACCGGAAAAATTTTTAGAAAGCATGAATAATAAAGATTTGTCTGTAATTATAATTTTTGTGAGAAATGATTCAATCTTCACAGATTATTTCAGATTTAAATACAATCAAGCTAATATAACTAAATTTGTCGGTGTTACCTTCCCAGGTTTTTGTAAACGGAATAAGGCGACTATGATGAAGATTTATTTCGATGAATTTAACCAATCAGAATTTGGGGCTGAATATTTCGATTCATTCGAAAATTGTTTATTATCGCAATTCTCCTATTTTGCCGCTACAAGCTTTGATTATTTTGAATCCGCTAAAAAGGAATTTTGTATGGCTAATACGACGTTTACAGGAGATAATTCGACGATGCATTGGAGACAAACTCCAATCAAAACTAGAGTGTATCAAAAGGAATTTTGTGCTGATGCGAATTTGATAATTCCTTCCCTGAAATGTAATGAAAATGGAGTTCTAGAGAATGATTTTGATTTTAAATTAAATTGTGCCGACCATGTCATATCAAATATGACACAATACTTGTATAATTCTGCTGGTACATGTAAAAATGTCATCGAAGCTTTAAACATGTTTAATAAAATTAATATTTTTAATTATGTTGACGTCAAATTATACTTTCATCTCCTAATTTGTCTTATTGAAAATAATCAAGATATTTTAAAGGATACTAAATTGATTTCGAAAAGTATTGATAAAGGATTTAGTATGGCTCAAACTTTAATTGTCGGCTATTATCAAAAGCATTACATCGCGAATTTTTTCACATACCTCCTTTATACTCTCTTAACCAATCTTCACGACAAAATCTTTGTATTCGAATCAAATTTCACCTATTTAATCTATAAACCATTCAAGACTAACATTGTTGGTTTGGTTGTGTATAAACGGAAAATCCCACCAGAATACGATGTCAAAATTTTGACTTCGGATAATTCCACTAAATGTGATCACTTAGATAACAATATTGAATCTATAATATATTTAACTAACGAGACTTTTAATATATTAAAACAAAATTTATCAGAGGTGGAAAAACACCTTTTTACTGTTTCAATCGCTGCGATTTTCGGCTACAAATTTGTCGAAAATAAAACATTTTCTTGTACAAGCAATATAATCGCAATCACATACGATTCGATTTCAAATATTACAGACGTCAATTTTTACATTTATCTTAAAACCACAACAAAATTAGATGAAAAATTATCAACCACAATAACAGCAGATTCAAACGGATTAAAATTTATATATATATCACAACCTAAAAATGATATCTGCGATGTTTCGAATAGAATCACAATTTATCAAGTGAACAAGATTAAGAGTCGTACAAAAATGCTCATGAGTAAATGTCAAATCAAAGATGTCATATCAAAGTTATCGATACACATTAACCCTTCAATTAAAACCGTTTACGACGAACATTACCACATCCTCCAGATAATCATATACGCAGGGAGTATCCTATCACTTTCAGGTATCACTTGCATCTTCATCACTGTTTTATCTCTTAAAAAATGGGGGGAAAAAGGCGGTACACTCTACAACTAGCTATCGCGATAGCCTTCCAAACGATCTACTTTCTAAGAGATAGTAACTCGATGACTCACATCGAATACATCCTATTCTATTATTTCACGTTAAGTCAATTTTCATGGATGCTATTCATAGGTTACATCCAATATTTAAGATTCGTAAAAGTGTTTCAATTAAGCGATTTAGGAATTTACAAACCTATGATGATCAACTGGGTTGTGCCGCTTATAATAACGGCTGTGCCGATTTGGGTTTATCGTGATTGTTTTCATTGCAAATTATGCAGTAAGAACGGAGATATTTTCATATATTTCGTGATGATACCGATATCTTTAGTGATAATAGCGAATATCATAATTTATATCGCTGTTATGGTAAGCATCTCTAAAACTAGGTGCCAACATTACGGAGTCGATACTAGTTGTGTGAGGAAAAGGGCAGCCGTATTATTACCGTTTTTGTTAGGGATATCCTGGATTTTTATTTTCGCTTTGATCTTTCCTTGGTCGTCAGTAATTTTAATTGGTTTTTATACTTTTTATACAATAACACCTTTAAGCGGTTTTGCTCTTTTCGTCTTTGTGATTTTATCTGATAAGTCCACTAGATTAAAATGGATAAGTAAGTTTAAACGTGGAAAAGATGTTGTTAAAAGTCGAGGAAGTAATAGTAGTAAACAAACCAAAATGTTCATTAATTATAATTATTAAGCAAAAAAATGTAGCTTTAAGCTAAGTCTGTGATTTAATATTGTAATACTTGTATTTATGATTCCTGTAATTGGGAACATAATATATATAGTCAGTATAGTATTTTTTTATTTTGATGTACCTCTATTATTTATTGAGATATAAATGTTTAAAGTTTCGTTTTTCAGCGCCTTTATGACAATGCGGCCAACTATTGAAGTAGAATGACTACTAACGTCACACAGTACCATAGAGTAATTTTTTGTGTTGGCTTGATTGCAATTGCGACGTATATTTCTTTTTCAGTTATTGGCTACCATGATGACAATCCTTTTTACGTTTTAACTCTACTATTGGAAAATAACCAAATCTAAGCCCTTCATTAATAAATTAAGGTTTGAATCAAATCTGACTTCAGCTGTCACAATTAGATATCGTACTTCCGGTAGAATTTCAAAACAATCTTGCACATAAAGAAAATACTTTAAGGTTAACTTCGGATGAATGACATACGTTTATGTTGTTATCTTTATTCAAAGTATCTTGACTAATAATTTTGAAAGGTCGTTACTAGACGCGGCAATTAGAGATTCAGGGCTCTTAATTCGTATTCCGACAAAATATTTCAGGGTTACCAAATATAATATTCTCTAATTTAGGTTTGTCACTGATAGCTGTCACAATTTGAAGTGCAATTTAAAACTAATCAAACAATCTTCTAAGGAAAATACTTTAAAACTTCATGTTGACCATGAGTTTTAGATTCAAATATGTCAAAAATTTGACAGGACAAAAGTTTATAGATTTACTTAAGTAATTCTAACCTGAAAAAATATTTCAGGGGAAATAAACTAAATTTTACTTCAAACATATGTAACTCCAGTAGCTACTATTCGCTAATTATGTGTTCTCAACTGTTAATTTGAATATTTCCATAGTTTTAGACTAGTGACTAGCACATTCATTTAACTTTTTCTTTCGTTTAAGAATCTTTAATCTTCCAGTAAAACCATGACGTTTTTTAATCAATTAAGATATGTTCGGAATTCAGACTGACAAAGTATTGCAGAACTATATTAAGCAATGCAAATAAAGCCAAAGATTTAAGTTTTTAGAGAAAGCAAGAGCAAAATACCTAATTAAACAAAGTCAAAATGTTTTTGCAAAGCTAAATTATTTACCAAAGAACACCATTGGGGACTAAAAAAGATGTAAGCAAAGAACTAGAATTAGAAAAACAATAAGCTACCAATAGAGAGCAAGCCATGAAAAGTAACTTTTTTTCTACATAAAATATGCTATGTTTTCTTCAAACGTTGGCAAATTTATGCAAAAATACCAATTTTTAATTGAAGATATGCGGGTTTGGTAGGATGTTTGGACGTTTAGACAGGCCATTATTCACCTGCTATTAGTTCAGAGGTTGAGAAGTGACATTTCTCGGCGTTCTATTGTATGTCAAAATGCTATGATTTTTTACTACTGATACAAAATAGTATACTACATACTAAGGTTGAGAAGTTGACTATTATTGCCCCAGTGTCGAGATTGGGAGGGCAATAATAGTCTTCTCAACCGTAAGTATACTATTTTTTGTACCAGTAGTCTAATTGCATCTTGAAACCTTGATAATTAGGAATAAATTTGCTAATGTAAGTAGGCTTCATTTTGATGATGACTGCTGAAACTAAAACGAAGTATTTTTTAGATTATTTTTTCGTTTTGTTTATGTATGTTCGAAGGTACGAGATTGCAGAACAAGTATAGTTGAGTACTAGCTTGCGCATGAATCAAAACGCTTTCATACGAAAACATATTATTCAGAATTTTGACATCCTATTGTATGATTGCAGCATGCGTGTTATTTGTTTTATTTCATTATTAATAATGAGGCCATTATTCACCTGCTATTAGTAGTTCAGTGGTTGAGAAATGACATTTCCCTGCGCTCTATTATGTGTCAAAATGCGATTTTTACTACTGGTAAAAAAAAATTATTGTTAGGTTGTTGAAGTTTCTTCAGGTTATTAACCTTGTAAACTCTCGCTCAAAACAACACTGTCCTCATTTTTTGACAGTTTAAAATTAACTTCAATCTGTCTTATGGACTGTCAATCGTCGCTGTCACATTGACATATAATATCGATTAATTGCATCACAATAAGCTCCAAAACTTACCTACAGACTATTTAGTTGACGATTTGTAAATTTACTCAAAGCTTGTTAAATGCATCAAAATCGAGGGGACACATTTCTTGGCCGCAACTGACATCCGAATACCTGAATATATTGTTTATCTTTCTTCTTCTTCCTCATCTTCCAGTTCTACAGTTTCAGTCTCTTTAACATCTTCATCATCTTCAATTTCTTCTTCATGTTCTTCGTCAGCTTTTTCCCTATCCTCCTCATTGTGTTGGAGCTGTTCTCCTTTTACTGTGCCT